>VXBX01005103.1:133352-144592 GCA_013400415.1 Scytalopus superciliaris
AAGAAGTGCTTTCTCCATTACAGTTTAAGAATTTTTTAATTAATTAAATGTTCTTGCATAGAGATATCAAATTACATATTAGAATTTAGTGATAACTCAGTTTAACCAAACTGTGTCAAAGAACCCTGTTTCAAATAATAGCAATAATTTTCAGTCCATTGATGAACACTGCACTTTCAGAACTACTGTACTTCTATAGTCATCTGCTATAGAGAAAGGCTGAAGTAAACCAAGGAGGGATATAATTAGGTTTCGTAATTCATTTCAGTATATAGAAATGAATGTTTAATTATTCATAACATTTTCAAGACTCTGTACAGTCCCCATGTAAGGACCTGAATGAGCTGGATTCAGTATCCTCAGCAGATAACCTGCATATTCTTCTGCAGCTATAGAAACCAAATTTACTCTCTTAACTACATTTGCAATTTCCTTTCCCTTCTGGATGATACAGAATAATTTATATTTCATAGTGTATTTTGTTATTTTGCTGGGTCTGAAGTCCAGTCATGTGCTGGTCTCTTGAGAAAGCTCAGACGGTGCTTACATAGCTAGGATACCGTTAAGGTTACTGTTCCAGTCCTGTGGGTGATTTGGCTGCTGTTGTATGAAAACAGAGTTTTTTAACACACACACAGGTTTGTGCTAGAAACTTACCCTGTCTTTAGCTGACCAAGGTGACAAGAGTTGATATTTATCCATTTTCTGTCAACTCATTGTGCAGTAGTGGAAACAATTCCTAAAATTTTAGTGGATTTGTTATTTTTGTCTAGAGAATCTGGAATGTGAGTCAAGGATATGCTTATAATTGTTGCATTGGGATAGATAGAATAAATAACTTAAGCACTTCATTAGAGATTTAAGCAGAAACTAGATCTGTCAGAAGCTAGTCAGAAGCTGCAAACCTAGATCTGAAGCTGTGAACTGCCCAGGAACAAGTCTGGTGGTGAAGAATCTGCTTTATCCTACTAGGGACATAATGGCAGTAACTGTGCCCCATCTCCCCCACTCCACACACAAACACACACACACACACACACACACACACACACGGTACAGCAATAAGTGGTTGTAAATTAGAAATGCAGTGCTGTATCCATGGTACAGAGCAGCTGAGAACCCTGCAGTAAATTTCATTATTCTACCAAGGAAGGATTTCATAATTCAGCCATTTTCAGACTAGTCACAAAAGGGTGATTTAAGTTGCATGAAGAACCACTGTCAAAAGTACTAGCAGAAGCTGTTTTAAGGCAATGCTGCAAAAGTGCATTTTAAGAAAGTTTGCTGACAAGGTTCACTCTACTGCTGCATGGCACAATCCTGTGAAAAATGATTCAAAGTTATCAAGGCACAAGTGGAAGTTACCACACTACAAAGTTATCAGTGATGTAGGTTGCTTACCAAAGTCCTGTCACTGATGTCCCAGCTCAAGGGGAGATCACTGTCATGCAGACACACTGCCTAGCAGCAACAGCTTGAAAAAGGCTCACTCAGGCTGTCATATGTATGGGATAAAGTAATTCAGTCACAGTGAAATTACACAGATGGAAAAGTAAGCACGTGATCCCTTGCATCCACAACTTTATTTGTTCCTGGATAAATGAGATTTAGAAAAGTCACATGCTATTCATGTGCTAATCACATGATCAGTTTTCAAGCTCATACAAATCCATGCTCACTGTATCACTGAGTTCCTTTGAGGGTTTTCAGAGAACAGACTGAAACTAGAGGAGTTCTTGGTTCAGCTAAGGCTCAGGCCCTTACCTCATTTGGAACCTGTACCAAGTATTGCTCAGTTAAGAAGTTGAGTGCATCCGTCACAGATAACAATGCAATCAATTGAACTATGCAATACATATGAACTGATTCTACAAATGATAAAAGTTCAAAAAATCATCAGTGTGTTGTACAGTTAATTGAATTACCACTTGGCATTAAAATTAAAGGACATAGTTAATTTCTGTCTGACCCATGACACTGGAAAAATTAGAACTACAACTACAAAAAGAAAAACATTAATTTAGACTTAATTTTACTGCATGTGTGTCATTTGTCTGCAAAGGAACATTTAGGACATTGAAATATTCAGTAATGTTCCTTAAGATTAAAATTAAGCTGTATTCAGTACCCCTGTCAACTACTCTGAGGAGTCAAGAGGAGTCTTAGGTCCTCTCATTTGCACAGAGAAATGAGGGGAAGAGGCCCATCTGTACTGCTCTCACCTACTGTTTATTTTCAGATGTTCTATGTCATATTATCAATATGTACCATTAAAACATTACCAATAAAATGAATAAAATAACATTTGAAATGGCATTTGGAATTTTCAAAATTAAACTGCGAGTGTTTAAAACTCAGGGGTTTCCATTATATTTCATGGTAACTTTTTAAACAATTGCATGATTTTACAGAGGAAAAAAATCCCAGTAATTTTTTATGTCTGTAGTGTCTTTCTGCCATGAATCACAGAATTTATCAAAATAATTTAATCAAAAATGTCAGTGTCTGAGGGATGATTTTTTGGTAGGTGCCCCATGTAATGTAGGAGTTTCTCTATTTCAGTCACAAATATCACAGCTTACAATAAACTACATAACATTACTTTTCTTCCCCTGACATATACTTCCCCTCTTCCTCTTTCTTTTCCCTTTCATTTCTTGGTGTAAATGGTAATACGGCTTTACCTTTTTGTGTCATAAATTACTTCTGTAAAACTCATTTTTTCCTGATAGTGCTTCAAAGCTTATGCAAGTCTTTTAATTTGTGGTTTTTGGTTTTTTGTTTTGTTTTGTTTTGGGATTTTTTTTTTAATGATAGTGCAGCATATGTGTGACAACATTTTTTTTTTCCTGTTTCTAGAAGGTGTTTTGTTTGCTTAGTATACTGTCTTGCACTGGGATTAACTACATTGACATTTTCTACCTGATTTTAAAAAATGTTTACTGAGTAATATAAAAGTTTTCTGGGTCCTAAAATTAAAATAGTTTCTTTAATATTTTTTTTCATTACATTTTACATAACAATTGACTCTTTTGGGCCACATAGAAACTTACTGACTTGATATTACCCACTACAAATCTTTCCTTTTTGTAGCCTACAGGCTTCCTTCCAGCTTCCACAGAGATGAACCTTTAAACAACCTGCCCTGAGCTTCCTAAATCAGTAAGTCAGTTAACTGTGATTCACTGTGTCTCAGCAGCTCGCCTGTTCAGACTAATCTTTCCACTTATGACCAGTTTCCAGTTTCTACACACTTCCATGAGGACTAGCGGCCGAGCCCTTGTGAGACACTATAGGTTGCCTAGTGCAAGGTTCTCATTGAGAGCAATTTTCCCTTTGGGTGACTATAAGACATGTAGTAAAAGGTGACAGGAGATAATTCTTCATATGAAGCTCCTTGGCCTGATTACCATCAACATCATTTAGACCTGCAATAAAAAGTTGGTGAAAATTATGACAATAAAAATGATATATCAGCCTTCTGTCATGAGTGTTTGCTACTTCTGACCTGTTTTTCGTTTCTTGAACTACACAGTTTCTGAGCTAGATGGTAATTACATCAACTCACTGTTTAATACCACTTGTAAATGTCATTAACTGTTAAGCTGTTAGACACATTAGGATAGAGACACAATTTTCTGAGCTACTGACTGCTACTGACCCACAATTCAGTGTGAGAAGATAAAGTAAAAGAGATGTCAATCCACCTTTCAGGTGTTATAATGGCTTTTCCTTTTGATTATAGTTAAAGAAATAAGAAAGTCAAATTTTGTTTTATGTAGCAGTATTTACACATAAGTTTGAGAAACTAATGTGCATATGAAGTTACCCTTAAACTAGTAGGAGAACTGTAAAGCACTCGTCAGAGCAGCAGCCAAGTACTCAGCATGGTTCAGAAGGATGCCTCAAGGCTACACCAAAACCAAGTTCATTCAAATTTCATCTTCAAAACTAAAAATTACTTGTGAATCTTCTCACACTTTTCACCTTTGGAATGAGGAATCAGCCACACAGTGTTTGGAAAACTATAAAACTTCTACAGGTTCTTTGAAATCTTGAAGGTAGCTGGATGCACACTGCTTCTCCATTTGCTAAATGTTTACCAGGGAAACTTTAGCCTAATTCAGCCCATGAACACACATAGATGAAATCAGAGGTGCATGGTTGAAGATCATGCTGTTAGAGACTGAGCGCTGCCTGCTCTTACTTTGCCTTGCTTTACCATTTTGTTGTTGTAGGTTTAAAAAACTCTTTTGGTGATATAATAGATTGTTGCCATGACATCCTTATTAGTTGCACTGCAGAGGAATTACCAGAAAATAACATCCCATATTAGACTTCAGACCAATATTATACTTTATATTGTGTGTTTGTCATTTCTAATTTAGCTCTCTACTAGTGGTACAGCTGAGCCTCCACTCCCTATACATATCTGAGCATCAATGTATTTTATACTTTATGCTGCTACTGACTACAGCTCACATCCCTTTTCTCTCCCAGCTGTGTGTTCAGTGCTCAAAGAGCTTTTCACAATGCTTACTTGAGCAGAGGAATAATAGACCACATTTTTCAACATTTTCTCAAATGCTTACTGCTTGTTGACAACTACCTGCAGTTTTTGCATGTTGTGGTTAATATCTTATTAAGAAAGCCTTTATCACATAGAAATGAAAAACAAAAATACCAAAACAACAGCTCTGTAATGCAGAATGATTCAGGTGTGGTGAGGAGGTGGTAATAAATATCTAGCATTCTCTGTAGTTACCTCCTCCACATTATTGAGCGGCACAGTTTTCCACTATATTTTATGATTTTTATCCACATTAGTCAGTGCAGCTGTGGCAACGTTCTGTGGCTGGGTGATAGATAAAGGTGGTGTAGAGCTGCATTTCTGAAGCCAGGGAAATCCAAGGAAGAGCAGAATGCCCTGCAAGAAACTGGCAGCTTTCTGAGCAAGGCTGACACAGCTTGGATTTTGCCAATTGGAGAGGTGAATTAGTCACCAACAACACTGAAAAAGCAGAAGTTCTGAATGCTTTCTTCATTTCTGTTTTTACCACCACTGTTGGGCCCCAGTGGGGCCTTGGGAACAAAAATGCAGGTTACTGCAAACACGGACTCACCATCTGTTGATATGTGAATTACTACAGAAGTTTGACCCTTACAAATTGATGGGCCCTAACAATACAAACCCAAGAGACGGACTGAATGTTATTAATGTCATAAACATTGTCAAAATCATAGAAAGACTTTTGTCAAACTGCAAGGAAGCAACTGCCTGTCCACAACTGCAACCACAGAAGCACCACACTCCCAATGACTCCTGACTGGAATTTGGAATGTGACTGGGAACTTGATATAGGACTATTGTCTAATCATCTTAAGGCTGAGGACAGATAAACAATGTTCAGGGAAGAATGTCTTTATGTTAAGAATCCACCCCAGCTGAGCTCAGTGTGTGGTGGGGGAGAACAGTTTGGGGCATGTGATGGTGAAATCTTACCAAACCAAAAGGGTAAACCCCTGAGCTCCCCACCCCGGGAAGACCATGTACACACAGGATAGTCATATGAGAGGCAGCTGATAAGGGGTCAAAACTCATCAAAGACCACTAAAGTGCCCTCGCCCCAACTCATTCCTCAGGCCTTCCACGACTAGACACTGCATGTGATCCAAGTGAGGCAACAAATCCAGAGCCTGTCACAGGAGACTGCAAAGCTTCCCCCGACAAGGGAGGTGCCAGGTATCTCCTGAATGTATATTAATCAATTGATTCTATATTTTGCAGGACCCTCACTACCAAGAAGACCAGAAGAACTGGACCGACGGGACACTCCTGGGTTACACGGAGTGGTGATACATTTTCTATTTTAATCTCTCTGTCACATTCTTTTTTCTCCCCACCTCCTTTTCCCATTTCTTTCTATCTCTCTCTGCCTCACATTTACCATTAAATAAAACTCATACTTTGTCATCTGGTCTCATTTGTATCTTAATTTGGGTAGAGGCATTTCTAATAACTTTAATAATGAGATTATAACACGGATCTGGCTGACATTGTTATAAGGCCATTCTAGACAACCTTTGAGAAGTCACTGCAAGAAGGCTAATACCACCCTCATCTCATCTGAGAAGGCTTTAAAAGAGGCTCCAGGAAATTATAGGTTCATCAGTCATACTTAATGGGGAAAGTTATGGAAAAAATCCTCCTGGGGGCTAACACAAGGCAAATGGAGCATGTGTTTGAGAAAAAACCAGCATGGATTCACTGAGGGTAAGACTGCTCTTGACAAATCTGAGGGTCTTCAACCCACTCAGTTGTTATGGCATGAGCACTGTCATTGTCCAGCCGGATTTCTCCAAGGCTTTCAATATTATGTCCCACAGCCTCCTCCTAGAGAAACAGATGGTTTCTGATCTAGGCAAGTGGTCCAAGAACTTGCTAAGAAACACAGACAGAACAGACCTGATTTTTTTCTAACTTACAATTCTTGGTGTTTTGTTTTGTTTTGTTTTAATTGCAAAATTATTCAGGTATTTTCATAGTCTGGAGGACATACATGCCTTCTTCAAAATATCTAATATGCTGGTTAATAAAGAATAAGAGAAATACACCTGCAAGTTCCTGTTTAGTTGACTTGGACATGATGAAACTGATGAAATTGTGCCTCCTATCTGATATGTTTTCTAATCTGTCTAGTGTAGAACAGATGGAACTATGCCTGTCTTTACTGGTGATGTTGTTTCACTATATATGAACAATTAATTACCCAATACTTGCAAAAGAACAGATTCAATAGCCTGGAAGTTAGAACAGTTAAGGAAAATTGAGGTTAACATCCTTGTTTCAAACAAAATACAACCACTTGCTGGAGAAAAAACAGCTCAAATACAAGAAGGTGAGATGAATCATTTAGAGGTGGCTCATGTTCACTGGTTATTAGAGACTAAGCCAGAATACCATCAACAGAAAATGAAAACATGTGGTTTCCATATCCTACATGAGGATATTGATGTTTGAATCTTTCTAAAATGAATGAGGGCATGTTCTTTTGGGCTTTTGATTATAAATTCCATTCTGGTGTTGAGAAAAAAATTCCCTATTAGAAAAATATTGAAACTAGATGTTACAGTCTCTCTTAGCAAAATGTTCAGGAGGTCTTCATCTTTAAATCATCTTAAAATATCATGGGAAATATTTGGTTATTATGATAATATTCCTTGTAAATATCCATATTCCTTCTACCACTTGTAAACTTTTTCTGAGGATATCAATGATTACAAATAATTTTGTCTTCACACAATGGTCTGATGATTAAGGAAAAAGGACATACTGGAACAATGACAACTGATATTATGAAGTTTTGAAAAGATGTAGGGGTTTTTTTTGGTTGGTTGGTTTGTTTCAGGTGAGGTTTTGGGGGGAAAGGAGGGTGGTTTTTTGTGTGTGTGTTTGTGGCTTCTTATTCCAAAGATAACACTGAGGCCAATGCATAACAACTTGAGAGGTTGTTTGCAGTTTCAGGAGAGAAATACGAATGCTGGCAGATGAAGAGACTCTGCCACGTGGACTTTGGAAGGATGTCCTAATTCCCAGACTTCATGAGAAGTTTTTGATATATGCTCCCATAGAGCTTTTGAGTTTGATTAATTTTATAATTTATAATTTTATTTATAAAAAAATACCTGAAATGTTCTGAACTTTATAAACAAGGAGTTGACCCACAGGATTTTTTTTTTTTTTTTTTTTTTTTGGGGGGGGGAATTTTTTTCTTTTTAAAGGGTTTGAGNNNNTTTTTGTCAGGAGTGGTAGATTTTTCACTTTAAAGGAGCTTGAAGGAAAAAAACTTGAGAGAAATCATGTGCACCATTATTCTGTAACGAGAATGATAAAAAATGAAGACAGGAATATATAAGAAAGCTTGCCTTTAGGAAGCATGAAGGCCAGCTCTGAGTTCAGGTGAATAAAACAGTTGCCTTGGGAACAGACTGCTGGGGCAGCAAAACTGTTGCCTGCTTTCTCCTAACAGACACCAAGAAAGGATTTCTCTCTGTGTATCCCGAGTTGTGTAAGCTTGGGGTAGATAAACTGCCATCTTCTGATGAGGAAAGGAAAAAGAGGTGTGACCCTTCCCAACAAGAGCAGTCATTCCCCAATTTCGATAACTTCCCTGCAATGGCCACAAAGCAAGTTAGGTCTCCAAAGAATTTTCTCCTGTCTTTGACCTTCCTCTTCTCCTTGTGACAAAGGGCTGGTTCTTCATCTCCACATCAGCAATGATAATTCCTTGCAAACTTCTGAGGAACCTTGAGCTAGTGTTCTGAAATAGTTATTACAGAAAAACAAAACGAAAAAGGAATCTCAACTGCTAAATTAGTATTATATTATTATAATAACTCTAACAATAGGTAGTAATTTAATCCAAGAAACTCTAGGAGTACTGAATCTCTACATATGAACAATTTCAAGTAACAGTTCTCACCTTCGTGGATTTTATGACATTTTCTTAAAATGTTTACAATAAAATCATGTCTGCTTGGTTTAGCACTTAAATACATATATATATGTCTTACATAGTCTGTCAGAAGCAAGTCTGTCTTGAGAAGTCATAGCCAAATCCCAAAGGTCAGCATTATGTAGGATTGGGTGAAATTAGACAACATTTCCACCAAACTGTGTGCCTTTTCCTAAAGGTGAACTCAGAAGGCTCAGCTATGACATCTACAGCAATGCAGCCTATAGATTTCTTTTGGAATTCACCTTTTTCAGGCAGGAGGCAAATGAAATGATATTTCTGCATTTGATAACTATTTTCATACGTAAAAATGTGACATTCCTGACACATAGATAGTTCAAGAATTGCATTTCTTTACTGACAGGTTCTTGACTTACGACAAAATTGGTTTTATCTAAAAAAATCTCAACCAACACAGATGACAGTGCAACTTATTTAATTTATATTAAATTGTTCTGTCTGATTCTGGTTCCACACTGGTTACTCTACACTGCAAAATCATAGAATACTATAATATTCTCAATTGGAAGGGATCCACAAGGATCATCAAAGTGATGAAATGAAACTAAATTTTCCAGGTGGGTGTAATGTTTTGCATTGCCCAAATGTCATACTAATTCTTTACTTTTTACAATGCTTGGAGAAAATAGAATCTAAATCAAGTATGGAATATTAGTATTTACTACTATAAATAAGCTAAACAAGATAGATAGACATACATACAGGCACAAATTAATTAGACACGATAAGAACAACTCAGCAGCCTGGATAGCAGAAATTGTTCCATACTATGAGTGTTGCAGCTCAGTTACCTCATTTCATTTCATCAACATTTGGAAACAGATCTTATTTCAGTAAATATGTTGCCCATGAATTGTGTCACCAAAATTTTGGTAATTATTTGTTTAAATATTTTTACATATTTTCTGATACAAATGTTGCCTAAACAAAGAATATAGCTAGAGATCACATTCACTAATATCTTCAGAAAACTTTTACCCTGAGAGATATTTTGCCTTAGATTTCTCCTAGTTTCTCCAACAAAGTTTATCTGTTTCTCTTTTGAAAGTTGGATAAAACTGTCTCAGTTTTAAATCATCATAAACAGTTCAAGATAGCTTCCTGGGCTACATGTGACAGTGATGTGAGCAATGTTGTATGTGTGCTAGAGGAAATAGATTAACTCAAAAACAGTTGGTGCTGGCAAAGTGTATTGTAAATCAACCAGGCCTCCCTGGATTGTATAGCGTAGAGGTAGTTGCTTTATGACTGGAGGCAAAAGGAAAAAAAAGGTGCAACAGCAAAGGCACCAACCTTCCAGATAGAAAATGATAGGGAACAGCATGTCAATTATCACAGAACTGAACTTATGTCTCTCGTATATCCAGGGAAGGGCCAGAACAGCACTTCATTAAAGAAAAATATCCCCAAGCCTAATAACCTAGGAAACTCTCGAATTAGGTTGCTTTTCAACACTGCACCTCCTTGTAACTTTGCAACTATATAAAAATTGTACAATTGCATCCTTTCCTTCCAGCCACTTCCTCTCCCCCCAGGACTATCTCATGAAGTGTGTAAAATGGATGATCCTCATGGGGAAAAAAAAAGAAAGGGGATTCAATATTTTATCTTTTTATTTTCCCTCTACAGATGTATATTTCATTTATTAGACTGTATTGAAGCTGTGTCCTCAGGACAGAGTTACTTCTTTTCTTATAGTTTTTTTCTATCACAGTCATCACTATAGCAACAGAGTACTTCACAAGCATGGAGTGACTTATTTCATAAATATCTGCAGAAGTGAGGTTTGTACATCAAGTTCTGTATCTAAAAAGGGAAAACTAACAAATGAACTGCTAAATTATGTTAGCTGTACTGAAAATCTTAGTCAAATAAGGAAGATTTTGCAGTTTTCTTTTCAACTGATATTTTACTGTATCTTTAAAGAAATAAAATTTGAAAATTATAGCTACTTGAATAAACCATATTCTAAAGAATAATACTAAGGGCATTCAGAAAACTGCAAAAATTAAAAGGAAAATTGAGCAGACTTACAAATTATGAGCAGATAGTAAAAATTCTCAAAAGTCAAACTGAATTATTTTTTGAAGAGGAAAATAAAGTAGAAACTATTTGAATACTTGTAGTAGTATAAATACAGCGGGAAAAGCATCATAGCTTCTTTGTATGAGGTTAGTAAAGTTTAAAATTACAGGAAAATAACACAGACCATAGGATAGCATAAACAGAATAGGAATGAGAGGTGAAAATGTCAAGTATCATCACTTAGTAAAGCTTGGAAGCATAATAAACTCAGAATGACAATGTCCCATCATATCCATTGGTGAATTTCATCTAAGAAGAAATCATAATGGAAGGAATTTGCTACAGGGATTCTCCAAAGATGGTTTAGGAGCAAATTTCATTTGGTATTTTTGCTTCTTAAATAAAAAGAGTAGGAATGGCTGACTGAAATGTAAAGGCAGAGTGTGATCAATGTCAAGTGTAAATCGGTTGCAATGCAGAAAATAATCTGATTATTTTAGGGTTAAAATATTAGGTTAAAATGTTATCATATGAAGTAAAGTGTCATAAAATTAGGCATTCATAAAAAGAATATAGAAAGTTTTCCTGGAAATAATTAAGGAGAAGCAGACATGGAGATAGATGTGACTTACAAACCATGAACCAAGTTATACTAGGGGAAAAAAAAAAAAGAAAAAA
>VXBX01005103.1:160240-175237 GCA_013400415.1 Scytalopus superciliaris
TTTTTTTTTTTTTTAATTCTCGTGGCCTGCAGACTAGCAGCCTCTTATCCAGCTCCAGCTATCCATTGGTTTAGAGGTAATTGATATGATAATTGTGTTAAACATTGTTTGGTGTGTATTAGATATCCTAAGAACACATTAGTGCCATAAAGGAATGGATAAGAAGTTAATTTTGGCTTTTTGATTGCTTTAAGTGTGTTAAGTCTGAATAAAATACAGTGCAGATATTTAGGTTCTTCACATAGTATGTCACATGGAACTTCATACTAAGCTGAACTATCTCCCTTTTAAATTTATATATAGAACTGACTCAGGACATCAGTTTTCCTGTGGAGAATGTTGATATATTTCAAAATATTGAAGAGTAAAATTAATTATATAATTAAAATGCTTTTAATTGCCTCTCTGAAGTGTCATTTATGATCCTCTTTTATAATTTTGCAGTAGAATAAGAATACATTAGATATGTATACAGTAACTGGTGAAATAGTTTACATATGCTCCTGTTGAAAAACTTTATAAGACAACACTTGACATTTAAAATTATTTGTTAACACTGGAAATCTAAAGGTGGTAAATATCTCTAGATATGTAAGTGAGCAAAATTTCAAAAAGAAATAATTTTTTTTTGAATGAACAATTTGAAAACTGGATGGATTGGAAACTGTGGGTGCTGTTTAATGATGAAACATGGCCCCACTAAGTTAAATATTCTCTGTCATAATATTTGAAGAAAAATCTAGAATCCTTAAATTTATTTACATTGCTGTTTCCAAGAAATTATATTATTCTTTGAAGACAAAGCACAAAAAGTAACCAAAACCAAACATAAATAGTAAATCATCTTTCAAGGGAAAAGAGAGAATAAGATACCAGTTAGAAAAAAAGATTGCGTTATCTGATTTGATACACGTACAAGAGCCATAAGGAGCAAGAAAAATTTGTGCAGGCATCTAGTCTATACAATAAATGCATCTGTAAAACTGGGTGATCTAAATTTTTTATTTCTTAAACTTCAGGGCTTAAGTTGTTGTTGCAAGCCTTAATATAATTGTAGGTTTTAATGTAGTTTTATTTAGTTTTATAGTCTTTTGCATTTGAAAAATAGTTTGTAACCCCTGTACCAAATACTTAGGCTAGAATCTAACCTCTGTGTCACATTTTTGAAGCCTGTTTTTGTGCTAAGGGAGAGATATTAGGCTGTATTCAGATAGCTATTAGAACATGTTATAGTCAAAATACAATATTGTTTAGTCGTAGTATAGAGATGGGGTTAGAGGGTACTGGAAGAACTCCAAATAGAAGATGTAATGCAATGAAGATGAGGGTGGGGGGAGGAAGGAGTGGTCTTAGGACCACTAACTCAATTCCAGTGGGGTGTTTTAAGGGGGGTGGTTTGAGATAGTTTGTAGGATGGGTTGGTTAGACACTGGATATGTATCTTAGATAGGATAATTAGGTAGGGTCATAAATTTGTAGATTCTGTATGCCGGGTGCATGTCCTGTATTTTAAGCTTTAGCTTAACTTTTAGTAAAGGATCTTTTACCACCTTAACCCTGTTGTAGAAGTTTTCTTCCTAGGAATTCAAGGCAACAAAGTGAGATTTTCAGCAAAGTCTGTTTATGCCATCATTTAATTTACCTGTTTTAGAATTTTTCAATTCTAATCAACATTGCAAAACCCCAAAAAGATCAAATGTTAAAAGTATTGAGATGCCTTTGTGTGAAAGTATATGCTCTTGTATTTTTACCTTTTTTTTTTTTTTTTTATTTTCAGAATGCAATAGGTGTATTCATTTTAGACAGCAATTTTAACTGTAAATATAATAGTAGTACACCTTCTGAGGGGCTGGAAAACTGATTGTCTTTCTTCTCAAAATACCTTGCACGGAAAACACCTTTACTGTACTATTTTCTGTAAAACTGCTATTTCAGAGAAACATATATGTCATCATGCTGAAGAAAGAACTGTTTATTTTGTCCTATTCTTTTTTGATGGTGTCTTTGTAGATGGACTTTGAAATCAATGACAACCAAACTTTCATTCAGGTGTTTGATCAATGTCCCATCTAATGTTCTGAGTTTCTCTTTGCTTTTGTGTCTGCTATGGTGTCTGTGTAGGTATTATACCTGTAGCATTACTAAGTGTTAACCCACCAATTCAGCTGGATAATATTCCCAGTATAGCACTGCACTTGAAATTTAAGATTCAAGTATTAGGGTCTTCCAGTAACCAATCAGTAAACTAGCAAACAACTCTGTTTCTTAGCCTTAAAAATTACTTACACAATTTCAATAAATCTCTAAAACTGGGATATCTAACTGCATTTTTTTGTTCTGCAAACTTTAGGACATGGGTTGGATTTTCTGCTTAAGTGTTTTGTGATAAAAAGAATTTATCTGCTCTGTAACTTTTCAACTTCAACACATTATGTACAATCTCTAAGTACTGAAGCAATGCTATTCTTACATCTTCATAGCACAGACTGATATTGGGAAGAAATTTATCTTTCTTCAGATTATATTTGATAATACAGTAAACAATAATGCCCTAAAAACTAACCTCACAACCTATTCTGATTTGTGAAACTCTTCTGTTTGTAGCCTGCTTTGGCTTTGACAGTAACAGAAGCCTGTCTTCAATGAGCCACCCCAAAAAATTCACATGACAATGATGTATGTTCCTATTGATGGATTAACCAAATTAATTTTAAGAACTTCTATGCTCTTGTGATACTCCCAGCATTTAGACAAATATCTTCATATGAAACTGTCATTAATAGCCTATTCAGTATGAGTAGGGGTCCATGTAGGGATAGACTTACATTGCATCTTTTTTCCCAATTGCCTGAGATTGGTACTTCAGAACAGTAGTAATTACAAAAGACATCATACAGGAAGTTAAATAAAGAAACATATTTCATAAAATAATTTATAATGTGAAATTTTTTTTTTTCTGCAATTTGTCTACTAGCTTTCTAAAAGCAGAATGAAAAAGAGAAGGAAAAAAAGAACAAGTCTCCATAAAAACTATTCTCTGGAGTGATGTCATGTCCATTTCTGTAGATGTTCCATTTTTTGCTCTGTCCTTTTCCTGTGAGCAGCTGTACTTTTAAATCCCTCCTGAATTTTTACCAAGAAACAACTTTCAGTGGTATTTTGCTATTTATTTAATGATTTCAAAAGCTCTTCTCAACCTTTTGTAGAACCACAGCTTCCTTCTGAACTCTTAAACTACAATTTAATTGACAAAGGTATTGTGAGTCTCTTTTTATGATTTTCTTTCTTTGAAAACTACATCTTAGCAATCTCTCCTTTGCAACACCCGCCTCAAGTATCAATGATGACACTGCAATGTTCTGCTCTTTGGCAATCAGGCTGGTCAAGCATGATTTACCTTTAGTGAATTCATGTTAATTACTTCTGATCACCTTCTTGTCATTCATGTGGATAGAGATGACCTCAAGAATGAGTCAATCATATGAATAGATGAGACAGTCCATTTAATATTTTTAATCATTCTTCAGTACTTGGCACTTTAGAGTTGGAGAGTCTAATACAACTTTAGAAAAGAGTTAAGGCCCTAGCACTATTTAGGAGGAAAACCCACATTTTTAACTTTGAGCATGTGCCTCAGGTGTTTTATTGGGACTTAAATGTTTGCTTAAACACAGTAAGAATCTTCAACTATTTTTTTAACTTCAGTTTGAAAGATGGCATCATCTAGAAAATCAAGAGGAAAGAAGTAAAATTAACATTTAAAGTCCCACCTGTAGCATTATATCTTAAATGTAGAATAAATTTTGTTTTTTTTCGTTGAACTCCCTGTAAGCAAGAAAAAAAAAAAAAAAAAAAAAAAAACCAAACAAGCAGCCAACCCTCTTCTGNCCAAACAAGCAGCCACAGCTCTTCTAGTACATTAAGCTAAAATACTCCTTAAAACTTGGCAATCTGTTTGAAACTACACACAACTTTGTATTTATAATGACCAAAAAAAAATCAAAAGTAAAAACATTACACTATGCTATATTTCTCAAAGAGTAATGTTTCCCACACTCTCTAGAAATAATTGAAAGAAATTGTATCAAACAGATATTGTCCACTTTTCTTTAGAAGTATATTTGTATGGCAGATGAAAATAAAATTGTCAGCAAATACATCTTCAAATTTCTTACTCTTTTTCTAAGGAATTGGCAGTTAGAGTTGAAAACAAACAAAATTCACAGTACAATTTCTTTTGCTATTTGATTTTGTTCTGCAGAAAAATGGAAGGAGGAACTTTCACTTCCTCTCCCAAATGAAAGTTTCATGACAGATAACAAACCATTCAGTGTCTATTCACCTCCAATATGAACAGCACTTTTTGAGAAATCCATAGAACAAATATACTACACAGACAAAAATATCTAAAAATATCTAATAGTGTTGTTTAAAAAGTGTTTTGTAATAAGAAACAAAACAAACAGTAGTGATAAAATACTTGTGACCTTAATGTCATGTTTTGACAGAAATGACTGTAAACCCACAAATGCCTCCCATATGTTGCATGATGTATATTTAAATAGGAATGCAGAAAGATGTGAGGTTTTATGCTGTGCTGATGGTGCTCATTATCACAGTTATACCACTAGAATGTATGGCAGTTTTTGTTCACTATATTAATAGCTAAGGATAATAAATTGCAGCTTACAATTACAGTTATATGCTCTGTGTCTACATGAAAGTTTGGCCTGGAAAGCACAGTGTAAGTACTAATGTGGGAACTGATTGCAGTTATGAGAAGTGGAAAGCACATCCCCAGAACTGAAATCATAACTACAGAAACCCATCCAGGACCAAAGAAGCAGAGAAACTGTTTACCTCTTGTGTTTTATTGTAACAAGTCCTCCCCTAAGCTTTGTGAACCCCCTGCCTGGCAGTAACCACATGGTTTGCTGGGACGCTGCCAAGCCGCCTCACTCCCCTGAGACCAGCTCTGCCTTTCCCCTAATCCTATTGGCTGCTTCACCCATCCTTCCCTGTCCCTTCCCCAATCCCTGGGTTCCTGCCGGGTATGGATCCTCCCCCTCTCCCATTGGCTACCCGGGTCCCTTAACCACTCCCCTCCACCCAAACCCTCATCCAATCACAGCCAAGCTCCCTGGGCCCGCCCCCAGGGATTTATAAACCTGGGCTGTTTGAATAGAAGTCTCTTTGCTCCTGCCTGCCTCGGCTCCTGTGTGTCTCTCCTTTGGCTGCAAGGGGCCTTTAACCAGCATGGGGACAGGGTCAGGGAGCGGAGAGCATCCCCTCAAGTCTGACATACTAAAAATAAAACAACCTGAAGTAATAGTAGATGGAAGAAATATATGCTAATGATTAATCTACTCACTCAGTGTTCTGCTGTTAAAAATCTAATTAATGAATGGAATATATTGTAGACTAACTAAAACTGCTAAATTATATGAAATAGATAAAACAGTGAACCAGACAACAAAGAGCTAGTAAAATGAAAAAGGACTTCTCATCAACTACTGATATACAACATTAAGAATTAAGTGTAATTCTGATTTAAGATGTTTTTATGGTCACACAGAAGGATTTTGTAATTTTTAAATACATCAGATTCATGGTAAGCTTTGAAATGGCTGGAATGGTCTTACTCAAAGAGATGTGATCAATGCCTGTCCTGGTTTAAAGATAAACTGGCAGGAGAAACAAATCTAATTCACAAACAGATTATAAATCAGAACTATAATTTAATTAAAAAAAGAAAAAAAGATCACAATCAGTACAAGGGTACAGAGGGAGAAGTCCCTTTAACCCACAAAAAAGGGTGTGTGTCCCAGCAGCCTGGGGCACAAACAAAATAGTAATTGTCAACCCCTGTGCTGAGTACCACCTGGCCCTCCTAGGTAGAAAGTAAAAGGAAAGAAGAAACCTGTCAGTGAAGCGGATGGTCCCGGTCCGGTAGAGAGTGGCAGTTGCAGTCCTGCTGAAGCTCTGGTCCTCCTCTGGATCAGCCCCCAACCAGTCCCAAAACCCCAGTTTATATGTGCTTAGGCTCAGGTGGGAGTGCCCAGTACCTCCCCCAGGGCGGGGAGTTTCACAATGGGTGATTTACACTCTGACATATTTTTGGAATCCCTGATGGCCCATTAGCAGATATGACCCCTCAGGCTGGGTGTGGAGGTGCTGATGGCTCCCCAGAGGGGCGTTATCACACTGAGTCACTGATGTGAAGACAGGAAACCTTTCTTATCTCACACAAGTTCCCAAACACCCAGCTTGTAGCCTGAGGAGTCGGGTGTGCCTCAGGTAGCTACTGCAAACGATCCATTGTTAGCAGTTCATGAGGGGACCAGGTGGAACTCTTTTTTTCCCATGGGGCAGGCAGTCTCTTTCCTGGTTCCATGGTTGAAAAAAAAGAGAGAGGAGGTGATCCCTCTGAGGCACAGGGTTGGTAGATGAAAGAAAAATTCCAAGATTTTAAATCCATAACAATGCCTCAGTGTCCAAGACCAGTGATTCATGGCATTCCTCAGGGGTCAGTTGGGACTGGTGCTATTAAATATCTTTGTTGATGATATGGACAGTGGGATTGATTGCATTCCCAGCAAGTTTTGAAGATGACACCAAGTTGTGTGCTACAGTTGACTGCTGTAGGGAAGGGATGCCATCCAGAGGGACCTGCTTAAGGTCATGCTTAAGAGGTCAGTCCATACATAGCTCATGAATTTAAACAGGGCAAGCACAAATATAGATGGGGCAGGAAAAGGATTCAGAGTAGCCTTCAGGAGAAGGATTGGGGAAGTTGCTGAATGAGAAACTCAACATGAGCCAAAAATGTGCACTTGCAGCCCAGAATGTCAACCATAGTCTGGGCTGCATCAAAAGAAGTGTGGCTAGCAGGTCAAGCGAAGTGGTTCTGCCCCTCTACTCCATTCTTACAAGGCCCACAACATAAGAAGGAATTGGGCCTGTTGGAGCAAGTCCAGAAGAGGGTCACAAAGATGATCAGAGTGCTGGTGAATCTCTCCTATGAAGACAGACTAATAGAGCTGGGATTGTTCATTATGAAGACAAGGCTCCAGGGTGACCCTATGGCAGCCTTCCAGTACCTGAAGGGTGCCTACAAGAAAGTTGGACAGGGACTTTTTACAAGGGCATGTAGCTGTAGGACAAGGAGTAATGAGTTCAGACTGAAAGAGAGTAGATTTAGACTAGATATTAGGAAGAAATTCTTGTTGTGAGGGTGGTGAGGCACTGGAACAGGTTGTCCAGAGAAGCTGTGCATGCCTCACCCCTGGAAGTGTTCAAGACCAGGCTGGATGGGGGCCTTGAGCAAACTGGTCCAGTGGGAGACCTCCCTGTCCTTGACATGGCAGATGGAACTAAGCAATCTTTAATGCCCCTTCCAACCCAGACCATTCTATGATTAATCCCTGTTTGTTCCCATTTCAACAATGACAAATCTGCAGAAGTATCTCTTCATTTTACATTGCTGTAGAGGCAAAGATGATGCATTTTGCATTATCAGCACATTTGTAACACTGAAAAATATTAATGGGATAATATTAGATATGTGCTGTGTGAAAGTTCAAAAGGAGAAAACAGTAAAACCAAACCAAACCGTATTAGAACACTAATTCTTCCGATTAATATTGAGTCCTGGGCCAGTATTCTTATATAACTCCGTTATCATACTATTTTCAACTTTTTTGAGGAGACTTCTATGAAACTGTTGAAAACTGTGGAGGAGGCAAATTAAGACAATGAAATAAAATTAAATGAAATGGCAGCAGAATACTTATCAAGTAAGATTACACAGCCTTTTTATAAGAATTGCCTTACAGAATATTTTGTTGCAATCTGTTACTAGTAAATTAATTTTTTTTTTTACTTATTGCAGAACTTAAAATATCATGGAGAAGTTTGAGAGTATATACCACAGGCACAAAATATGAACTGAGCTGGAAATTTTATTATTTTTAAATTTAAACATTTTAATGTTGATATGTTTGGATAATAAAATAGCACCAATTGTTATTAGTTATTACTGTTGCAGAAGGTATTCTCGCCATGATTTCTAACTGTGGAATCTGCATTCCCAGCTCCAATGTACTCAGTAGAATTATGCTTTGTTTCTTTGCCTATATCACGGAATAAGAGACTCAGAATCAATCAGGTTGGAAAAGACCACAGTGGGCCATCTGGTCTGACCTCCCTGCCTAAGCAGTAGCTCATCCCAGAGCACATAGCATATGATTGTTTCAAGATGGGTCTCGAATATCTCCAGTTAGGAAGACTCCACAGCCTCTCTGGGCAATCTGTCCCAGTGCTCAGCCACTCACGCAGTAAAAAAGTACTTCCTCATGTTCAGTGGAACTTCCTGTGCATCAGTTTCTGCCCATTGCCTCTTCTTCTATGGCTTGGCACAACTGAGACAAGCTGCACTCCACCCTCTCAACACCCTCCCTTCAGATACTTATAGACACTGATGAGATCCCCTCTCAGTCACCTCTTTTTGAGGCTAAATAGGCCCAGGTCCCTCAGCCTTTCCTTGAAGGAGAGATTCCCCAGACCCTTGATCAATTTAATAGCTCTCCACTGAACCTAATCCAGGAGCTCCATGTCTCTCCTGACCTGTGGAGCCCAAAACAGTACTCCAAATGTGGCCTCACCAGGGATGCGTAGATCACGTCCCTCAACCTTCTGGCAATGCTCTTTCTAATGCACCTGAGGATTCCATTGACTTTCTTGGCCTCAAGAGAACACTGCTGGCTCACGGACAGCTTGTTGTTCACCAGGACTCCCAGGTCCTTCTTCACAGAGCTGCTTTCAGCAGGTCAGTTCCCAGCCTTTACTGGTGCCCAGGATTATTCCTCCCCAGGTGCAGAACCCTGCATTTGCCTTTGTTGGATTTCAGAAGGTTCTTCTCTGCCCATCTTTTCAACCTGTTGAGGTCCATCTGAAGGTCTACATGACCCTCTGGGGTATTCGCCACTCCTCCCAATTTTTTATCATCAGTAAACCTGCTGAGGAGGCACTCTAACTCCTCATATGAGTCATTGATGAACAAGTTGGATAACACTGGGCCCAGCATAGAACCCTGGGGAACAAGTAACAGGCCTCCAATTAGACTCTGTACTGCTGACCACAACCCTTTGGGATCTGCCACTCATCCAGTTCTCAATTAGTCCCACTGCCCACTAATCCAACCCACACTTCTTGAGTTTGCCTATGAGGATTTCATTCTCTGTGTCTTTTTTTTTCTTTTTTTTTTAATGTTTTAATGTTTGAGTTAAATTTATATATGTAAGGTGATTTGATACAGCAGAAAAAATTGTGAACATTTACAATTATCATGGCATTACTCTATGTTCCCCTGGGACAAAAAGAAGAAATATTAAATAAGGAATGTCTCCTATGTGAAGAAGACAAGTTCTTTTGAAATGAAACAAAATAGCATTTGTCATACCTTTCATATTCCGTGTTTCAATGTATATCAGAATCTTTCATAATAAAGCCACTTGTCTTCTATTATATCATAAGGTCCCTGCCTTTTGCCACTCTGCTTTGGGAACAGTAGGATGCATCTGCAATCACCATCTCACAGTCTGGTGGATTTTATGTCCCTTTTTTTCAGAATAAAGAAAATTAAATTCTAACAGTTCATCTAGCTTATGCCATCTTCATCCACTTAGCTTTTTCACGTGAAATTCAGGGAATTATAAAGTGAATGAGGTAGACTACAGTACTAACAAACCTTTCTGCCTTTTGCCAGCCAAGATTTTGTGAGTAGAAGATTCCTCAATTCATGGATAGTCAAAATCCATTTTGTTAAGGAGCTTTCAGTCATGTAAGATTTACAGACACAGACAGACACAAAAATGTGACAAGATAAAAGAACTTCACAATTAACCAGTAACATACTGTAGGCTTTGCAGAGGTAAAGTACAAAGTTAACTTGCTCCATATGCAAACTTATGAAACTCTTATGGAAGGCTTTGTATTTCAGAACTGTAGGTTCAAAACAAAATGCAGAGTGCTTTAATAAGAAAATTGCATTAAGAGGATAGTTGTGTTAAATGGGTTGATTTTATCAGGGGAAAAAAGGTATCTTAGGGAGCTGATTGAAATTTGCAGTGATAATTCAACAAGATTAATGTGTTCTTTTGTATTTTAAAAGAAAACTCAGAGAACCATAATAGATTAAATTGGTTTTGATTCCAATACTGTGATGTGACTGGAAGTTAAAGTATTTTTAAACTGTATTATTGTCTAGAACAATTGCATGCTAGTGTAAAATTTACCTAACTTGATGTTTTCTATCATAGGCCCAAGAATATTTCTCTGTTTTATAATTACAGAGATTTCATGGATAATGGTTCCCATAGAAGTGAGAGGAGTCTAAAATAATTCCCCAGTGCATCTGAGGAAAATGAAGATCATAACCGTTTTGGGATGAGTGATCATATGAAAACCCTGAGGCTCTTCAGATGGGAACGTTTGAAAATAGAGTAATTATTCAAGATGACTAGTTGATATTACATTTTTTTGCTTATTTTACACATACGATTCTTTTTTCTGTGGTTAGATTCAGTTCAAGATTGATATTTGAATTCAAGCATGTATATGGGGGCAAAGTATTTAAGATCACATTATGATCAATGGCAATGTAGTCAATAAAGTAACTGGACGATGGAGGAACTCACATCACATGTAGTACACACCTTGGTTACATCCCTGCAACTTTAATGTTTTCATTGTAAGGAAAATTTGCTTTGGTTAGAGTCTTTTCTATTACCATGGCAACAAAAAGCCCTTAGCAATTTAAATATCTATGTCTACTCCTGAAATGCATCTTTCAGTCTAGTTTCATCCAAAAGGAATCAACTCCGTGGGCTCCAAGACCATGCTAGCATGCAAAATAAACTGCAGTTTGTAGATAGAGCTGGGAGATTTCTTGCTCTTTATTCAACATTAATGTAATTAACTTGTGGTGCCCATCATTGCAAAGTGTGGTACTGTTTTCATTTACTAGCCTATGGATATCTCTGTGCATAATCATTGAAACAGCTTCCTGAAATTAGTTGTGTTGACCAAAATCAGGATTCATTCATCTAAATATAACCTTTTAAAGATATTCAAGACACTCTACTGTTCCTTGTACAATCTCTAGTTGCTTCAAAATAGTGTTTGTCTCTATAAAGGTTTTGTGCCATATTTGCCTATTCCAGAACTAGTTCCAATGTGTATTACTACAGCCTAATCAATAGAGATACAATGGTCAAAGTCCCCTTGTTTTGATGGGATTTCAGAAGAACTTTTGCATATGTTACATGAGTCATAACTGATTATTTATATTAGGAGCTTGAAAACAAGAAGTATAGAAATTGTTCTGTAACTCTTGGCTTTACTTTTTCTGAAGAAAATGAGACATGCCAATGGTTTGTCAGTGATCAGCCCATGAGCCAAAAGGTCTTTATAGGTTTACTTACAACCTTTATTGATATAATGTTAGCAGAATGGTTTAAAATTATATACAGGTTTGTAGGGAGGAAAAAAAAAGCAATGGTGGCATAATGAAAAATGACAATTTTCTTATGAGGACATCTTATTACACAGTTTTCCACTAAACCCACTTCAAAATGTGCCTCATTATGTAGCTCTTTAATGACATTTCAGACCCTCAAAAATGTCAGGAACTGCAACATTGAGTTCAGATGAGTTTTGTACTCAAGAGAAACAGGTTCCTCACAGCTTGTGATCATTAATTTGCAAGCTATTTGTCAGTTGTATGGTAAACAGATGGAATGTACTCATCAGGACGCAACTTAAATTTGAAACAAATTAAAAAGAAAGAACATTTAGAATTATGTCACCAAGCTGGGAGGGCATCCAAATACTTTTAACCACAAGAATTAATGGGATCTGAAGTTGATTAAAAAAAAAAAAAAAAAAAGGCAATATACAGAGTGAAATCACTTTTTTTCCCCCTAATCTATCTTCCAGATTCATTTTGTAAGCCTTTCCACAGAAAGTTCTAGTTCTAGTTGCTGACTTAGTTTCAGGACAAAAAAAGGGTTTCAGTAGTGAAAAAATAGCCTCAAAGATATAATCCCGTAAGAAACAACACATGTTCTAACACCTTTTTTCTTACTTCGGTGAATTTTTAGTCTTGGTATTTTAAATCTGAATCAACAGCACAGTCTTCATTACATTCTCTACACTGGACAAAGGATGAACTAGCTTTATAACATTGGTTTAAACCCATGTGACTATGAAACTGCTGGCCTCACTATGAAAGCAATTTTCCAGTCCTTTCCTAAATGGTTCTGATTTAAAATACAAATCAGCATCATAATTCTATACTTGTATATAAACTAAATTATAATAAAACCATGAGCATTAATCCTTTCAGTTTTCAACCTTTTTTTCATCAGCATCTAGTACACTCAGGACTGATGTGTGGAAGCTAAAGCATTTATGGTGATCACCTCTTTCTTAACAGTTTCTGCTTGCAACTTGTTGTCTCAGATAATAATAGGATAAGGCACAATAAAATATTAGAATATATACTAATAAATTTGAAATCAGGTACATTTAAGGATTTCTCTTTTCTATTTTTTTTGCTGCAATTTGAAAACATATATATTCTGTAGATTCTTGTGCATGTAAGTACATGCATATGTGACAATGTGTTTGTCTCTGTGGTTTTAGGTAGGTAATTTATACAGCCCTAAGGAAATATTAGCCTTCAGTTCTTTGTCCTGCATTGTATTTTTTTTAAACAGAACATATATATATATTAGACCAAACTTCAAGTGTACTTTATCTCTTAAATTAAAATTTTTAGTCACATGATTTGGAAAAAACCCCAACCCTAACAATAAAATAAGGTTGCTTTGTGTTTGTTGATTACATTTTGTTTTGGTTTTCAAATCTGTATTTCTATTTGTAATTCTAAACATCTGTTTGAACTGTACAATGATGGCAATTTTTCATTTTAGTATGTCATTAAGATATTATACCTGAATTTAGTCAGTCACCACAAGTGTAAAATGTAATTTTCATTAAAGTCAAAATCAACTGTGGGATTTAATCTTTCTTGATTGGTTGGAAATTTTACAAAGTTTATATGGGTGATGAAATTAGATCTAATTTATCCAGTTTGATATATCTCCCTGATCACATTTACAAAGATGGAACTGTGTTAAATGAGTTACACAGATGAAGAAAGGAGATGTCCCTTAAGAAATTTCCCTTGATGTATATAATTAAGTGTCTTGTTAGAGACAACTCTAGTGATTTTCTTCTGATAAAACAATAATTTCTACTAATTTATTCTAATTAAGCATATTGTCATGAGGTCATTTATTTGGTTGTTCATCATTCTTTGAAGTTGTTTCTATTAACCAAACACAAAGTGACACAATCACTCTTGTCAAAGCCAAGGTTTTCTACTTCCATATTGAGTATATTGAAACAATTATTTTCTATTTCCATTATTTCAGAAGAAAAATCACTGAACTAGTCATGTCAAGTGCTGACTAATTTAGAAAGTGAACGGTGTGACACACACTGCAGAGGAAGGAACATCATGTGTAGCACAGGAAAGCCTCAGTAACAAAGCAGAAGGAACTGTTGCACAAAACACCTCCTCTCAGGACAGTACCCTTCTTTGTGCATTATCATCATGTCTCTATCATCCTCAGCCCCTAGCCCCAGGTAAACAGAAAGGGATGGTTTTTCAGACAGTGACTGCAGCAGGGAGACCACCCCCAGAACTGAAGCTGGAGCAGGGGAGGCAGCAGTCACTGGTCCTTGGGCAGGGATTAAAACAGTGACACCCAGTCCAGGTCATGACGAGGCTGAGCCACCTCACTGAGGGGTCAGTGCACAGTTGGGCATCCCACTGATAAAGACAGAAATCATACTTACTGGGAAACAAGTGATGTGTTGCAGATATCCCTGAAGACGTCAGGATGCAAATTATATGCACTTGAGGGAAGGGAAAGGAAAAGGAAAGGAAAAATCAATTGAATAAAATCTCGACATTTTATTGACTGTTAATTTAAAAATATTGAGAGTCCTCAATCTACTTGCATTGTTACCAATTCAGATTAATAATTTTCCTGTATATATGAAATTTCCAAATGGAATAATTAATTTGAGAAAAAGTAAAATATAAGTAATGAAGATTATGTGAATAAAAACATTCTTGAAATTGTATGTTATCTATCAATAGTGTAACCACGTATAGGTCTTTATTCAGCATTAACATCCTTGGTTTTGCTAAGGAATGAAATAGGCAAAAGAAATATCAGATGTCCATGCTATGAATAGAATTATATACCATACATTGAAATTAGGTGACATTGGCATACGATAGCAGAGGTGCAGACTAAATTTTTTTAACGTCAAATATTTTGTAATTAGCTTTTGAAAAAAACAAAACAAAACAAAACAAAACAAAACAAAACAAAACAGTAAAAAATCTAGTGCTTTATCTACCTGCTGATAGAGGAAGCAAAAGCATCAGCAGTTTCCAAGATTCCTTCTTGTTGATCTAATCAGATTGTTTAAATACTATTGGATAGTAACATAATCAAATAGATTACAACACTCTGTCAAAAAGTTATTTGTTAGAGGATTTTTCATGATGAATCGGACCAAAGGTTCATCATGCTCATCTACTGACTCCTAGAGTGATCAAAACTAGGTATTACAAAAATGCAAGCCTTACTTCTGTGGGTCTAATTCAACCTTCAATCATCTGTAGATCAGGGATTTCTGAGGCAGATGTAGTATCTCTGTGTTCATGGTCACAATATAGATGTCTTTTCCATGAACCTCTCTGCCATCCCTGGAGCCCATTTGGCCATCTACAATATTCTGTAACATTGAATTCTACAGCTTATCTAGATATTATGTGAGGATTAATCTGCCTTTTTTGTTTGTTTGTTGTTTGTTTGTTTGTGTTGGTGTTTTTGGTTGGTTTTTTTTTTTTTT
>VXBX01005105.1:0-14077 GCA_013400415.1 Scytalopus superciliaris
ATGAAAGTCAGGGTTTTTTTCCTGCTATGCTGGTAATGATTTGAAAATTTCCATGTCTCTAAACATACTGAATATAAGACAGCTTTGAAAGACAGAGCCACAGGTTACTTTTTTTTTTTTAACATTATAGTTACTAGTTCTATGAGATCTTGAGATTATTTTGAAATTCTTAGTTTCACTGGCAAATAAAATACTCCCTATGAAAGTTGTTCAGACCCATTACGTTAAGAAGGCTTAACCTACTGCTTGCATAAGTAATAAACAGAGCAAGAGGGATTGCAGAGCTTTGAACTGGAAGTAAAAGGTGACAGCATTAACAAATTAGGTATCCATATTTTGAAATGCATGTTAAACTAAATAGCTAGAACTTCATACCTTCATAAATTCATTAGTTTTTTCTGGTCAAAAGAATAGTTAATTTTGAGTGTATTAAAACCAAAGGGGAAAGTTTCTTACCTCCAGTGGCAGAATTATTAAAACTCAGCTTTTGTCTGCTGTGTAGGTACAGTAATGGTAATATTTTATTCCACATTATCTGTGCCAAGGCACCTAGGTAAATTTTGAGATAGTCAGTGATGGTTTGAAGTCTATTTTAATAACTCTTTGTGCACTAAAGGTTTTTCTTTTACCTTTGGGGAGTTTTATTTAAGAATCAGACAATGCGAAATGCTTTACTTTTTCAGAGAAGTGTTTTTAAAATTTACCTAAAATTGAAAAATAATGCAAATGCTGTAACAAAAGTTTCTACTAATGTATTTTGAACTACAAAATCCAACTTTTCTCAGAGATTATATTCTTCATGGTAACTGATGATTGCTGATATGGCATAATCATGGAAATTTAAGTAAGATGAGAAGATTCATGGAACATGTAGTAAGTAAGATGAGAAGTAGTGTTTAGAAAAGCTTTAAAGCATGTGTTTAAATACTTCCTCTTCCTCAGAGGATGAACTGGATATTGCACAACAGCTTTTTAGGATTTGTTTTTCTTAGAGTAGAGCAAGTCCATGATGAAATAAACATGAGAACAATTAGAACCACACTCTTGAAAAGAGAAGAACGTGTTCAGCACAGTTTGTTTTTTATGATTTTGGTTTAGACAGAAAATATTCAACAAATAAATTAATATTAAAAAATAGTTTAAAGCTGTACAAGGGACAATTAACTTTATATTCTGGATCAAAGAAAGACTATACCTAAATATAACTTGTATCATAAAACCTTCTTTCATTCTAGTCTGTGTGCAGACTAATAAAGACAACTGCAACTGTGTCCTGTACATAGTTAGTGTAAAAAAATAGTGTGACTTTGGCTCCAGAATATTCAGCTCTTAGTTGCACTAGAAATAATTAATTGTAAGGTTTGACTATTCCAGGATTTTATAACTACTGTTAATGTTGAATTTTGCTCCTACAACTGTGCTCTGAACTACCTTGCATAGAATCACTTTAAGCTTGTGATTTTGTGTGTCTGAGGTTTCCAGTGATAACTGAAACAAGAGTGAGACCCCCGGAAGTTAAGTGAGTTAGCAGAAGTACAATACTTTGCTAGGGAAGTTGTTCAACACCTGCTTTGCCTGGGTTGTTGGGGGAACTTAGCTAGGATGTTGGTGATTTGTTCTGTTCAGCTCAGTGGACCTGATCTTAGAAAGATACTAAGAGAACTCTGTACAATCAACCTATTAGCTATAAATTATACAAGGTAGACATTTTAAGCCAGTGGTTTTTGTAAGTTTCACTAGTTAGGTCATAAACAAAGAAAGTTGAAGAAGTCAAAGCAAGGAAGAGGACCTAACGACCCTTGGGGTGAGACTGAAGGACAGAAGCAACCACTGAAAGTCGATGCCAAGAGAAGATTCTAGAAAGTTCTGTCCCAAGCGCTGCCTTGACTCTGCCTAGACTCCACCTATCATTAATATGTATGAGTACATAGAGTAATTATATGAATATATATGTCAAAGTGTTGCAATCATGTATGTAGAGGTATAAAACACATGGTTTTTATTGATGATTTGAGCTAGTTTGTCCAGCAAGAGCTGGCTAGCTTCCCAACATTGGCAATAAATACCTTTGCTGCTAAAAAGATCCAAAAGACTCTTGGCAGTTTCTGTTAGGCTGGCCCTTTTGGCATCATAACACTATCATTTAACATTTTGGTGTTCTTTTGAACCAAAAGTAAATTTGTAAAGTTTGTATTCAAATTTGGATCATTACACCAGAGAAAGGGAAGAGTTTGAAAATCTGTTAGTTTTTTTTATTATTAACAAGCACTGTATCAAATTTGTCTTTGGTTAGTATTCTAAAAACAATGGAAGACATCTGTGAACATTAAAATGTTTTTCCTTGGAATTAAGCTCTAACCTATTTGGAAAGGTACACATTATTCCCAAAGTACTCTATAGTAACACTAATTCCAGTAAAAATTGGTATTTTGAGATAATCTGACTTGGTATAAATTGTGAAGATTATATTTTCTATTATCTTTGGAGTTCTTAAATTTTCCTAGGACTAGAAAGAGTCCAAAACCTAATAAAATGTACTTGAAAGATGTAATATTTAAATTTTTTTTTATGTAGGACAGCTCCAGTAAAAAAAGAAGGGTAATTACTCATAAAACAATGTTTTTATCAGTATTTGACAAAACAGGTAAAATTTCATTAAGTTTTCAAATTGTTTACTCAGTTACTAATGCTCCAAGCTTCGCAAAGATAAACTCTGCAAAACACATACAAAATTTTTCCCAAATTCCTTTTGACTAAACTACTGAAACCACATTTTTCTCTTAAAGTCAGGTCTTCAGCTTCATCAATCCTAAGTCGCCTAGTTTTTAACCTAAACAAAACTGATGTGATTAAGTCTTTTAGAGGTTACATATTGCTTTTTTAGATACTGGAAGAAACAAGCATTCCAAGTGTTCCCAAACTGCAGCTGCTTCGTAGTTACTTAAGATAATAAGCAATAGTGTCCTACAGCTTGAAAATTACTATTTATTTCTTGATTCTGCACAGCCTTTTCTTTTCCAGTAGTCCAAGGTAGGCACAGCATAAAAATCAGAAAGCCAATATAAAAGTAGGACTCTACTCCCACAGCCCACTGTCATTTCCCACTTCAGAATGAAGGATGTGCTTAGTTTGTGCTTGCTTTGCCAAGGTTAAAGAGGTGTTGTGATCACTTCAGTGCATACCTGGGGCAGGGTGGTACTGCACTGTGTAACACTTCTGGCCTCAGAAAAGGCTGTTCAGAATATCCTCAGTGTGCTGTTTTTGAATCCAGGACATGCACACATGCCAAGAGTGCCCAACATATCTCAGAACAGTGGCCTCTGTAAGGCAAATAGCTGTTTCTTTTAACATTATATAATGTCATGTGTCTCAAATCTGATTTCAGCTATGTCAGCATGACTTGATTCTAGAGGGAGATCAGATTTTGACCCAAAATCCATCAGACTGCAATCATTCTTCCTGTTACAGCTGAAAATTGAAACCTACAAGCTACGGACACATAAAGTACAGATTTCAGCTATCTTCTGAATGCTTGTATTTGCACGGATGTTTTAGCCTTTGACAGAAAGGGAAGCAAATAATTTATCTAAACATTGAGGTCACATGTAGGACACAATTTCCTTCTACTTGAGTGGATCAGTGTACAAATAAGAAAAATCTGAACAGATCAGGAAGAAAAATGCTGTTTCTGCACTGAGACGTGTGAGTGTACGACTTTTAAACCTCAGGAAATTGTGTCGGGTGAGGAGGAGGGGAAGGGAGAGTGGCTTTATCCATTTTTCAATGGTAAACTGCATAAATGCTTTCCAGAGGTCAGAGACTAAACGTTGTAAACCAACTTTTGCTCAGATACTACTGTGTAAAAGCAGCAAAAGAATTTACTAAGGGCAAAACCTACACATTTGTACTTCAATTTTGTAATGGTAACATGGCAACAAAAGGATCTGAGAATCATAGATGTCTTAAATTACAACCTTTTAGAATGGAATGCAGTCTTCTTTCAACTGTTTTATAACCTAAAGTTACTAAGACTTGCGTTTTTCAGGAGTTCCCAAATCTTTATCTCAAAATAGGACAACCTACAGACTGATAAATATCTCAGTATGGCCTGATGTGAGGTTTTGCTTATAGTAATAAAAATACATGAGTTGGCTTCAAAATTAGCAACTAAGTTTAGACTCAATAACCTATACCTTGCCTAACAATACTTGGCTTTGAAGTTTTTAAAAATTCTTTTCTAGTTCTTATTCATACATAAATATATAGTTTTTCATAATGGTGATTGAGAAGTGGTTTAACTTAATCAAGTGATATATTCACAGAAAACTTAAAGGACAGTAGTATTATTAAGGTTATTTCCATAAAAAAACCAATTTTCTTATATGGGTACAGTTTTAATTGTTTTAACTTTTAATCTCTATTTTATTTTTCATTCTGCATATCCAGAGATCCAACCTGTGCTTATATGTATAATATGTGACAGAAAAATTGACATGCAATTCAGAAATTCAACAGTGTGAAGGAGTTGCATGTCCATGTATGTCAAAAGGCAGGATTTCAGTTATCATTCAACTTTAGGGAAAATTGACTGGCAACAGCTACTGAGAGAGGTTTAATTAATAAAAAAAAAAACCAATAAAGTGAAACAAGAGGCTTAATGAAGGATATGGGTTTTTAATTTTTAAAAGGCAATTGCAGTATCAGAAATTATTCTGAAAATTATTGAATCACAGCACAAAAAGGGATATCAAGGTATCTTCTGGACCATTAATTTGTCTTGACTACAGGTGGGGTTAAGAGGTATTTAGTTTACATTTACAGATATTCTAAAACACAAATTTTACACCCTCTTCAGGGAATCTGTTCAATTGCTTGAAAATAATTACTCTGAAAATGCTGGCATTTTACATTTCCTCCCCTTAGGTCTATATTTAATAACTCTTGCTACAGTATATGTTTGTTACCCCAAATCCTAATTCTTTTAGACATGAATGATACCTTATTCTCTCTCTTCTTGTAATGACACTTCACATATTTGAAAAAGAGTTGTCATGACTCTCCTCATCACTGAAATATTTTCTCATGCACCTCGTTCTTGTTGCTCTCTTCGTGTCAATGTATTTTTTTATTTTGTACTTGGTTTTGCATAGAAATATACAAACGTTTCCATGCTAATAACAAGAAACATAATTCATATTCCTTTTCTTGTAACTTCTTTACAGACCACCTTGTAGGTACTCTTTCACATATTTGGTAGGCAGGAAAGCAGTAAAACAATGTTCAAAATACTCACCTCTTGTTCTGTTATAGATGTGCTCGTCAGATTTAATTACAGCTGTTTATATAAATGCATGTATAACAGAGTGGTCTGTTCTTTAAGAATCTGAAGAATGTGGTCTTCACATCATTTGCAAAGCAAAACCAAAGAAAAGGCCTGCATTGGTTCTACCTCAGCTCTGAGCAACTGCTCACTTTCCAAAGGCCAGAGAGGGAGGTCCACGGGTTGGTCAGGTACTGAATCGTGCACAGTGAAGCCAGTGTATTCAGTCATTTAAAACTGACTGCATAAATATTGATACTATTTCCAGAGATAGAGCCAGAACACTTAAAACTCTTGAAAGGCAAGGGTTTAGCATTGAAGGAACAAAGCTGATTGAAAACACTGGTCTTTTCTCCTACTCTTTCATATTACTTATAATCACTCTCTAGTCTAAAGTATTTTTCCTCCCTAGGGCAAAACCACTCCTGATGTGGCCTGGCCTCCACCATAGTTTCTACCACTTTCATTTTTTTCAACACTTGTTTAGACTAGGTCAGTCCTTTCACTTCCACATGTGTTTAATAGAGTCATGAGCTCCTTCCTGCCCTCTCTGTAGTTTCCTTTTATATTTAATTGTGCTTTAAAAGAACTTTTCTTGTTTTACTATCAGTTCAAAATGCAACCAAAACCAAGAGGGCCACCTACATGGTTTATAGAATATGTGTATGTGTATATAGGGTTATAGAATTTAGGTTTTAATACTGAATTGCACAGATTCCATCTGAAGTGGGATTCACTTAAAGGGAATCGAAAGGAACAGGAAGCTGAGTGAGCAGTGGTTTTTACTGACTCGTATCCAACAACTGTGACACAAGTTTTGTGTCACTTATTTCCTGCAATGAAGAACTCTTCTTGACAAAGAAATGAAAATACTTCCCTGAGTACCTCCAATTCTAGGAAAGAGAGATATATAATGTATTGTTCATCTCTAGTCTGTTCCTCAAAACTTACACACAGGGACACTGAAGAATCTAAACAGCATGACCCTGATCCTGCTTTGGATATACACAAAAGTCTTCTGTGTCAGCTGAGGTTTATGTTTTGTTCGTTTGATCCCACATTCTCCTAAATACAGGGCCTTCTGCACAGTAACAAAACTGCAGATTAACTTTATGTATCTGCGGCCCAGCTGCCACAGAAAGAAGAGCTGTGTCTCTGAAGCTCACTTCCTTTTGCTCTGTACCAGTTTCTCCAGAAATAGCTAGACAGATTATACTACAACAACTCACTTTGGCATCCCTCTGCTGCAGAGCATTTGAGTCTGACTGCCAAATTTACTCCTCTTTTGGAGTCTTTCACATGCAGTTGCTCTTGGGAAAACCCAATTTAAAAATTGGCGTTTAATTTTCTTGGCAATCACAAGTTCAATAATCCGAGACAGACTTCACTACAGTCAAGGTAGTGAGATGCCCCTTATTGGAAATATAATGAGAAAAACAAAAAGTAACAGTAAAATTTTGTTCAGAAATCATATAAAATATTTGTTCATTTTGTTTCAGCGAATATGAATGTGGAAAGGAGAGAGTTGTCTTTCACTGTTTTGTGAGAATTTTCCTTGGACAGTAGAGCTCATTTTATCTCTGCTTAACATCACGTGAAGCATGTTTTTCTCTTCCTTCCTTTGTGGGAAAAAATGTTGCAAATGTAGCTGTGTTGACAACCAAGCCTATGAAGTGAGCAGCAACACCAGTTCATCATGGATATTTTCAAGGCTACACAGAAAGTAATTTCTTGTATTATTCTTATACTACTTAGCCACCTTTTGTCTTTTTTTTCCCAGCATGCAATCTGTGTACCAGGGAAAGGGAAAGTGCCACAAGAGCTGTGGTATGGTATCTCATTTTGTTATTGGATTTGGATTCATTTTGACAGCTAATGCATCCAATCAAAAGCCATCAAGACGCAACACAGTTTTTCTTCTCTCAGTGGTTATCTCAAGCTCAGCATTTCTGTCTGTGTAGGCGGTGTTTTTTTTTCCCCTTCCAATCTACTCCCTTAAACTAATTAACAGACTAGCCCACAATTATATGTGCTTCCTATTTCAGTAAAGAGGAAGGAAACTTCCAAATTAGATGGACGTCAATGGGGCTGCAACTTCTGTTGAATAAATGTGTATATACAGCAGGAAAATCACTTCTGTTGCCAAAACACGGATAGGAACTGGTCTTCCTGTCTTTAATGGGCGATCTAAAGGTCAAGGGCCTGAATGGAGACAAACGGTGACATTACGCCTGATGCTTACTTCATTGATTTGAAATGTAATACAGGAAGTCACTGTAAGCTGCCTGCAAGATGATTATTACTATTTCATTGCCCCCAGTATCATCAAAAATCAGTAACATAAAAATGTATTTGCCTGGAAAATAATAGTTATAATGGAAAACTGATAAAACCTCATTTTCCTACACCATACAGTGGATAAATTATTTTCCTTTCCATACAGCATTATATATAAATCCGTAAAGATTTGCAATAGGTGGCAGTCAGAAAATTTTAAAAAAATTGCCATTACATTTGGATTATACTCATGAAAATCTAGAGGCAACAATAGAGGAAGTGATCACACTAGTTAGAATATTTAAATAAATAAGTGTTCCGAAGCATTTCATTGGAAGAATATATTTGCAAAAGTTAATAAGAAATCTCTGTTTTCTGTAAAATAGTATTTAATTACATTTTATTTTGAAATAAAGAAAAAAAAAAACAATTTGGTATCAAGATATTTCCAGACTTCATCTATAATTATTCACTCTCTAGGCTGTATTTAGCTTTTGTACGAGTTGGCCCCATTAATTTCATTTGTGCTACACAGAGCAGCACCACATAAATTCTTGTAAATTTTCACTTCTGCATTACTTTTATTAGCTCACTATGGAACTCCAGGAGTTTCAGTACTGCTTTAGGGGAACCATAGTCTCAATAATTAGCTGCATTTTACTTGATGATGCTCTCCTTTGTAGCTTCCCCCCCCCCCCCTTACCCTTAAAAAAACTCACAATTTCCTTATTTTCCTCACTTCCTGTTCTGATTGTGTACAGTCCTGTATCCAGGACGCCTGGAACAAGTCACTGAAAAAGTGTCTTCAAGTGCTTTTGATTTTTTTCAAAGCTCACTAAGGTTCAGTTGGAACTGCACTGTCATTCACGGTAGGAAAAGCAAGCCCTGTATGAAAGCTATTTGTCATAGTAACACCCTTTGTTAAAGGACCAGTAGCCTTTATGAATGCAAATGAAACAGAAGACTTATGCATAAGATTGTCATAGATTAATTAATCTTCTTTAGCAAAGAGCAACCCCTGCTCTTGGATTACATTGTAACACCACTTCCATGCCCACTTCCTCTGGCTGATGCTGGGTTTTGAAATTGAGCAACAAAATTCCAACAATAAACTCTGTGTTTGAGTTGATGATAAAACATATGAATGAGATGTACATGGAACTCATCTGAATGACGGGGTCCTCGATCCAAATTAAAAACCAGGCATTCAATTATTTAGTGATTATTAGGATAGTTCCACAGTATCCCTTCTTTTACATGGCAAGCTTGGGAAAAGCTGTCACATACATATCATACTCCTTCTCCCTCACCCTTCTAAATTAGCACTGTATTTTGAGTTCCAGCTCAGTACAAGTGCATTTTTTATGTTTAAAATACAAACTCCAGCCTTATAGACCAGAAAAGTAAAAGAAAATTCCATATTTTTTTGTCTATTTAATTATGTCATAATAATGCAGTAGGTTTTATTAATTTTCAGATGTGTGGATTAAGTGTATTTATAGTCTTCTCAGTTTGGTTTTTTTTTTGAGATGACAAAAAATGGATCATACAGTTTTAAGAAGTCCCACCCTCACTTTGAGCTTACACAGTTCTGTTAAATCTGATATAAAGCATAAACAGTAAAAATCAGCATGGCTCAGTGGGACATGCTGCTGTACTCTGGAAAGTAGAGATGGGGCTTAGGGCCACTAGTGAAAGCAGTTTCTTTCTGCAGGGGAGAGAGCAATTGAGATAAGGTTGTTTTGAAGCTGTGATCTCAGTGTACCTGTATTCTTTATGTACTTGGTTTGTACTCTGATGGTGAGCCAGCTAACAGATTTGATGCAGCAATGTGACTTAGGAGTACAGCTCACTGAGAAGAAAGCCCTATACAATATTCTTGTCCCTAGAAGTGAAAACTCAGGAGGCTGGAATTTTTTAAGGTATTACTCTATTGGAAATAAATGCCAGCATGCTAAAAGTTTCCCTGTAGTAGAGCTCTTAGGGTTCGTATTTTAGCTGATCATGAAAGGGCAAGAGTTTTCAGAAAGAAAAATGAGTTAATAAATCTACTGCCTACATTTATCTTTCAGAGTATTTCACAGCCTCTCAAATTGCTTGTCTCCCTCTCTCCATGTATTATGCACTGGGAAATAACAGGCCAAAGTCTTGGATCTGGCTGAGTGCCCTGGTCTCTCCACTGAAAGGCTGCTCTGTCTGGAGGGCAGAGGGCAATGTAGCACAGGCATAGGAGTGGCCTTAACAACTGGGCAATGTTTTCCTGCTCTATTTCTCTATCCAGCCAGCACTCACAGTCTGGGGGTGTGTGAAATACAGATTGTAATTATAGTTAGACGCTATTTCCCACGATTTGGGGTCTGGAGAGCATTCATCATTTTGCATACTTGTTTGGCACTGATGAGCTGTTAATCAAAGGTGAGCTTTTAATTCTGACACTTTCAGGCAGTCTTGACATTATAAACATTTGCCTGTGCTTTAACACCTGTGTACTCACAATAACTCAGCACTTGCTGGTGTTCATGCAGAGTGATTTATGGGCCTGCTTACAGGATTCTGAGAACTTTCAGTGGCTCTAACTGGTGGCCCATGTGAGCTCCAGGGTACACCGTAGTGCTGGGGCCTTGTTTGCACTTGGGCACTGCAATCAAATGTCCCAAAGGGTCTTCCTTCTCTCATCAGTAGTTTGCATCCCTCCAGTGCTGTCAGTGCTGTGGAGTGAAGCCTGTTTTTAAATGTTCCATCGTGCTTGCAAGAGAGTTTGCCTTGAATCCACAGCTAAAGTGGCACCTCCAAACTTCAGAACATAAGGATGCAAAAGATATTTGGGCATCCAGAACTTGCCAGTACATCTGCCTCTGTAGTCTGAGACCTTGCTGACACCAGTGTTTTGAGATATACTGAAAAACTCGAGCCAGATACATATAAAGCTTTAAGTTAGTTTGCTATTGGTGGTATTTTAAATTACATACATGGATATTTACAAATGAGGTGACTACATAAAATGGCAATAATCAGATATTTTGCTACCTACATGTAACTAGGCATTTGTTCTCAGTTATACTTGCATGGCAGAATCATGCTGGCAACAGGTTGTAGCTTTCTTTGTGAGAAATTGGTGTAAAAATTCTGGGTTTTGTGATTTCAGCACACTTCAAAGCACTTAATCATTAGTCCTTTTGGATTTGTTATTTTTTTAATTGATTAACCACTGATTTTATTTGGCATTAGCACTCATTCTGTTAGCATAAGAACTGTGTGTGTTGTAGATTCGAATTTCAGCACCCAGAAATTCACTGGCTTTTGTGACTCTATAGTCTCTAAGGAATTATAAAATTTATTGTTATTTATTGTACAAATGGCTATTAATCCTACTTATTTCTGCAAAGTCTATCAAAGTGTTTATACAGTTATTTTTGATGTTTTATTTTATTACAATCTGACACGAAGGAAGCAATGCTTGAAAGACAATAATATCACTGGACTGTACAACTACAAACTTCCCAGAACAGCTGTGAAAGAGATCCACCTGCTATTGTTTTGGGGGGATTTTTGTTTTCTTCAATTTTCCTGTAAAGTTTGTATGTATTTTTATTTGTTTGTATTGTTTGTGTCAGTCCCCACCATTCTCAATCTAAATGGAGACTTTTTTGCAGCTCTGTTTTCACTGGGAGAGGAATGCTAGAGAGCAATGTAACTCTGACTCAAGGTAAAACCTGTTCTGGGAAAGCACTACCTGCCTTTCATGCTCAGTTTGGGGAGAGATTATTTCTCTGGGGAGAGGTCTTTTGAAGTTCTCTACTTCACAGGAAGCACAGAAAACTGCAGAATGAGTTTAATGGTACCACTCAAAGGCTGAGGCAAATAAAAAGATGCAGACTGGAGCTGTATAAAAACAAGCCATGTTTATCCCAGCAAAGTGTTCTTATCTAGACGGACTGGCTGCATGCAGACTGCTGGGTGGGAATGGTCCTTGTCATCTTTTAACTATCAAACCCTGCACAAAAATCCATTGATTTTTATCAGAGTACAAGCACACACTGACACCGTGTTCCAGTTCCCAGGCAGATCGCCAGGCACTCCTGAATTTACTGGCCATTGTGAGCGGTGGGAATAGAGGATGTGGGGGAAGGGAAGATGAATCTGTGAGATGTAGGAATGTAGGGCTGCTTTAGGAAGCTAGTGTAGACAGAAAAATCCCATCCTTCATATTTCAGTGTCCTCTGGTTAGCGTTTATATACTGGAAAAACTATTCAAATAGGTTTTATGATGGTCAGATTAATGTTTTAGTGCAGAGAGCTGGAGTTTTGGACAAGAAAGCGTTTGTACACTCCAGTTGCAACATAACTCTGTTAAAGAACAGTTATCCATCCACGTGACAGCTGCATGCCTTGGAGATCAAGAAGGCTAGGTCTGGAGAATTATTTTTTTTTTTTTTATGAACTTCAAAAAACTTGAAGGGAAACAGATCAGCTTGTTTCCTGAGATAAGATGTTCACTGTGCAGTTTTCTAAAATTTTCAATAATGAAGATATTTGAAACCCCTGCATACCAACACTTCCACTGATCATTAGCTCGGAAAACCTGATTCTTCTACCTCCAGAATTTTTCCTTTGTTCCTTTGGGGAGGGAGAGGTGGGAGGGGCAATATTAGGTTACAAATATAAGAAATGTATTATATATAAAAATATATTATATTGATAAAGCACGTGTATAACATGTATAACTTCAAGGAGTGCTCGGATGACATTTTCAGGTCACATGATTTAGTTCTAGGTGCTCCTGTGAAGAGCAGGGAGTTGAACTCAATGATCCTTTCAACTTGAGATATTCTATAATTCTAATGGATCAGAATCTAACCCCTTTCCCAGTGCCATATGAAGATACAACAATATATTAAAAGAGTGTAAATATATTCTAAATGTGAAGAGACTAAATAAAATACTTTGATATGATTGTTAAGCATCTGGGTGAATTGCTTTTCACCACCAAAATCACCTCATTGGCTAGGAAGCCTAACAGGATGTATTTTCATCAAGTTGGAGAAGGGAGAGAGAGTGAAAGAATAATTGCTCCATTTCAGAGCATTCCAGAATAGTATTTGTTTTATTTGTTTTTTCTTTTTCCATTAACACATGAGCTTTTTTTCAGTGGCAGGCCCTGTAAAACAGCTTCTAGTCCTCTAGGGATATGATAGAGCAGCTGCTGTCACTGTGTGAGAAAACAAGGCACAGGTGCTAGGAGTGTTTTTCCGCTGGCAGTTTAGAGGAAAATACTGCCACCTCCTAAGAGGAATAAAGAACATTAAGGATAAAGGATAATTTTTAATTTTTTTTTCTCTTGCTTCCAGAAGTTATGCTACAGAAAAGGTTGGCTATGAGGGGAACTTTTGTAAAGCATTCCAGTTGCCCTCCCATTTCCCCTCTTTTTGTCTTAATAAATGGTTTTCACGCCTTAGGTGATGTTAGTTGGGTTTTAGTGGGCTATAGTTTTGCAAAAATTTTCACTAGTATGGAGGCCAGCAGGTGGTGGTTAGCTCAGTCTAAAGGCCCCATCTCTGTTTAGCAGAGCCTATATTTTCTGGATTTTAGAGCACTTTCTAGCTTGTTCAAACAACTTGTTAAACACTGAAAAAGTAAAGGAAGGGGACAACTATGAGATAAAAGCATGACTGGTACTTAATTGCATTTCCTATAAATGAAATCACTACAATTAAAGAAAATATCAGCATAATCAACATTAACATCCTGCATAACGTCAGTCTGTGTGGGTTACTGACTAAACATAATGTCAAAACTCACTCAGATTAGGGAAGGATGCTTTACTTCCTTCACAGTGTGTTTAACTATTCAATTTCAGTATAGAAAATTAACATGGTTCAGCATCTTGGAAGTCAACCAGTAGTCTTTCAGATTCATATTCTGGATGAAATCTTATCGCTGGCTAATTATTTCTGTGTAACTTTCATCTTAGAAAGTATGAAATTGAAGACAAGATTTTATATGTGGCTATTTTTTTAAATCATTGTACAGAAATTTCATCATTTCTCTTTTGATCCTCCATGAACAGTTTTTCTCTTGCCTCATGTAAAATAGCGCAGAATAATATAAATTTGAACAAGGTATTTAAGTGTGCCTGAAGACCACTGAAGTCAGTAACAGCACTGATATGTGAATTCAGGCAAATGCTTTCATACTTAAAATGAACTTTTGTTGCCATTCAGTTCTATTCCTTTTGGTTTTAGGAAGTTATTAAGAATATTGCTAGCATAGGGAAAGAGTGAAAGAGAGCCTGGACTTAAGAAAGGAATGAAATAGGAGTCAGAATTTCCATTCATGAACTAGTGAAAAAATAAAGAAAATTCTGAAGTGAGGCATCTTTTGTGTAAGTTGCAGTTGAATTAAATACATTACCAATCAATTAAATTAAATGTGATCTTCTTGTTCTGCATACATTCTTTTTTTAAGGGATTTTTTTTTTTT
>VXBX01005105.1:14123-33276 GCA_013400415.1 Scytalopus superciliaris
TAGTTTATAGATGGCAACATTAAGTGTTTTCTCCCCATACTCCTCTAATTTCAATGGCTTGATTGACATTGTTCAAACATGCACAGTGGAGAGAGTGCAAGACCATTTGCATTTCATAAAGTAATCAGGTGGACTCATGGAAGGAATTAATAGTGTATTTTTTTCAGAAAATTCATATGTAATTTCCATTCAAAGGTACTGAGTTAATCCAGTGTTTTTGGGGAGAATGAGGTGAAAAAAGGGCTAGGAGACAAGAAGTTCCGAAGTATCTGAGAGGTATTAAAATATAACGACACACACATTATGTGACAGAATTCAGTGTATATGAGGTTTTGTCTGTGTTTTATGCTAGATATATAAAACCTGGCTGGCTCTTTGTCAACACACCCTTCCACCAGTCTGTAATGCACTACAGAGGGAATCTGGTTTCATGGGCTCAGGAAGGTGAACAGGAAGTAAAATTGTTGTGTATCACATGTCAACAGGCAAAGCATTTCATTGAAGATGAAAATCAACTTGAAATATTTGTGGATTCTTAGGTCATTACCATATCTGGAGGAAGACAAGAGAAGATTAATTATAACCTAGTTAAAATAATGGGTAAGTAAAAAAAGTGGCTTGATTTCAAAATAACGGAGTAAATTCACAACAGTAGTTGTAGATACTAGGGTCATAACATATCTCTCTTACAGTCAAACAAAACAATATCTGTTTAGCAGAAATGTCTAAGGCATGTGTTTATTGACTGATTAGTTTGGAAGTAATAAAACCTGTTAACTCATCCAAGGGATGCCAAAAGGACAAGTGTGAGAAAATGTGCATGGTAACACTTACAAGTTGGTGTATTCAATTTTCACAATGCTTCAAAGAAATACATTTATATTTCTCTCTCTCTCTCTTTCTCTCTTCTTATTTGCTGCCATCTGGTATTTTGTCAGAAACACTATTTTGTAACCTGCTGAAAAATGAAGGGTGAAAATTTTCTTAACATTGAAATAACTTAATGTTCCAATCAGATCCTATGTATAGAAATACCTTTGCAGAGTAGTTATAAGAAAAAAATATATATTTCAAGCACAAAATCTCAATTATACTGACAATAAAATACGATTTCACACAGATTGCAGATTGGTGTAAACCATACACTTAAAGAACTCATTATCTTCACTTCCCCTTGTTTGGAGTTTAGACCAGGTGTACAGTCTAGCCCTACTATATAAAGAAACTGTAGATATAAACATTCTTGAAATTATTTTAAAACTGTCATATACATGATGAGTTTGCATTGAACAGGAGGTTGAACTAGGTAACTTCCAGAGGTCCCTTTGGACCTAAAGTACCACGTGATGTCTGACTCATTAAAGGCTTAGTACTCAGAAAAGCTTGTATACATTTGGGTATATACTTATATATGTACTTATTACTCTCTGGATGATAATTGTTCAAAGGGTTTTGGTTTTGTTTTGATTTAATTTTTTAATATTGATTAAGGGAAAGATCTTGCTGCACTTTTCATAGCATGAAGAACTAGAAGAGGGATGCTCCTTTGAGGTTGTATTTTTAATAGTGTTAGAGCTCACTAAGGAGACAACTAGAAATATCATCAAGTAGAAAATTGTGTGGGAAACTTTAAAAAGAGGGAGAAAGCTTATTTTCCCTCGTTGGAAGATAGACTACAGTAAAACAAGCCACATAGGAATCAGTGACCTTAGAATCAGCCTGCAAATGTAATGTATTGCTACTGAATTACTTATCTATACACAGACTTTACCTGGAGAGGGTAGCTAGAGAGATAAACATTGGTAGTGCAGTTAAATCACTAGGGATTATTGTAACTCACAAGCTCAAATAAAAGCTGTAGTGCTTCAAAATGAAAGAGAAGAAACAGGCTTGTAATCCTGTGTGCCAAAGTAATCTCGTTATTTTCTCTTTGAACTTCTAGCCTCATTTTTATATAGGAAAAAATTGCAATTCCCTGGCTAAAAAATGACAACCTCATTTCCAGCACCTATCCAAATCTCAACTAAGTTTTATTTAGATTTGATACTCCAAAGAATCCTTTACTCTGAACTGAGAAGACCTTAAGGGGATGAGATACCAAAAACTATCTCATTATCTGTCTTAAGCTACTGACGTCAGATATGATAAAAATTATATCCTGCTGTTGTGCATGCTTTTTATGTGATTAAGTATAGTAATGAAATTAAATGAAGCTAGTGCCAAATCTTTAAGTACACACTTTGGCAAAATTCTATCTTCTGCTCTAGTTTGTGTGATACTTTGCAATGATTCAATAGCTTGCTGGCAACACAACACCGTTCAGCTTATTTATTTACATTATCTTGCACTGTCTTTTGTACCTTTACTGTATGTAATTGATCAAAGGCTGCTAGTTCTTTTGCCTTTAATGTTTATTTTACAATAACTAGGCCTGCAGTAATTAGATATGTAACACTACTAGACAAATTAGCTTTATATATGAAAGAAATTTTTGTTCTGATGTTTCTTATAATAATTCAAGTACAGCTATCTGCCCCTCTGCTCTGCTCTGGTCAGATGCCACATTGAATACTCTGTCTAGCTCTGGGGTTCCTGGCACAGGAAGGACATCAGCCTGTTGGACTGAGTCCAGGAAAGGTCCATCAAGGTGATTAGAGGGATGGAGCACCTCTGCTATGAGGAAAGGCTTGAGAGAATTGGAGTTGTTCAGACTGGATAAGATAAGGCTTTGGGGTAGCCTAATTGTGGCCTTCCAGTACCTGAGAGCAATCTACAAGAAAGATGGAGACACCCTTTTTACAAGAGCACAGGTTTCCCAGTGAAGCTGTAGCTGTCCCATTCCTGAAAGTGTTCAAGGCCAGGTTGGATGGAGCTCTGAGCAACCTGATCTACAGAAAGGTGTCCCTGTCCACAAAAGGGGAGTTGGAACTAGAGGATAAGGAAGGACTTTTTCAACCCAGGCTATTCTATGATTCCATCCATATTTCTGAAAGCTATTAAGGTTCTAGAGAAGCTTTTATTTCTGCAGATTCCTAAGTATCTGTGAGAAGCATCATGTAAGGATTCTGATCTAATTAATTGTATGATGCTGTCAATACCAGAAAAGTTGCTCCTAAATACTGACACAAGTGATTTTTTTAATACTTCTCAGTTCAGAGAAAATCCTTTCTATCTCATGAAGAGTAAGTAGAATCTCAACAGAATTCCACTAGCAGAAAAACTTAAACACCATAATTTGTAATATTAAAGTGAGCTTATATTCTTTCATAATTATTAGTGCACAAAAACTACCAGCCATACATGTGCCTCCACTTTTTCATCTAAACTAAAAGTAGCATCCTGGAAGCAATATGTTACAGGATAAGCCCTGGAGGTTTTCAGGTGTAGAATGAGTAAATTGCACAGTAGTAAACTCTAATTTTACCTACCATCACCAAACCACAAAGAGAAACAAACAAACAAGACACAGTGTGGAACAAAATCCATAACTGTACACTGAAAGAAAAAGATCTGTAGATTACAGAGCTGTGAGAAATCATGTCCATATAATAATTTTGTGATCCCTCCTGTAAGCCAAACGAATGAAGGAAGACCTGACTGTGAGGTCCCAAGGTCTCTACATGTGATGTTCAAGGATCTAAATTACCTGCCATTGAGGAACATATCATATTACTGCTATTACAGTGAAAGGTGTATTGCATGTTCCCCAACTAAATGCTTTCCTTTTGAAGTGTATAGAAACAAAGCCTGCATCTTCAGCAGACAAAGTGTAGGTCTGGTGTTTTCTAGTGATAAATGTGAGCTATCATCTGCTGCTGTCCTGTGTTTCATCACATCAAAGTCTGGTCAGTAAGGCATTATAATTTTAAGCATTAGTGTATTAAATTCTTATTGCACTCTATGCACCCTCCTCTACTTCACAGTGCATAATCCTGAATTTACTAATGTTTTGCTGAAACATTGAGATCTCTGTTCAGTTTTTTATATTATCACCCATGAGTCTGTTTTGTTAGGATCTTCAAAAGCTCTACCACCTAACAGAGTGCTAGAATATTTGAATAGACTTCCAGAAAAAATAGAAATCTCTTCAAAAAAACTTGTTAGTAACAGAATTGTAAAGGTCTACTTCATCTATGTTCTGAAACCTCTTTACAGACACTGAATTAATAGTAATACAGGAGCAAGAATAATGCTGAAGGTAAGGAACTGAGAGTTTACTCCCTAAGATGGGTTTTGTGGGTTTATACATACACACTTGTATAGCCATTATGTATGTACATGAAGAGTGTCAGGGTTTTGCCCAGGTGGAAAGAATGATGTCTTGGGAGATAAACTGCTGATAAATCAGGAGCAGACTCATTCACTGTGGTTTTGATCAAAATATGTTCCTCTGTCAGTCTTTCCAAACTAGCCCCGAGATACAAGTCCAGGTAGTTTATTAATAGAACTGCTTGAAAAAATGCTGACTCAATATCATCAAAACACTCTGTGGGAACCAGTTGTTTTTTCTTAGCTACCCTTGACAGAAACTAGACAGGTTTCCATGGAAACTTGCCTACCTCACCAACAGTTTGCCTGTCTGAAACCAGATTTCCAGCCATGGGATTAGTCTAAACTGCTTGGCTTTTAGGGTTCACAGAGGCTGTGGAACATCATCTCAAGTTTATTTTGAAAAGCCAACCAAAAATATTACATCAGTTGGTGCAAACAACATTTGAGGATTCTTGTCCTAAGAAATTATGAAGTCTTTTCCCAATATGCAACAATTTTTCCACTTCTCATATTTTCAGCCAGAAAAGGAATTTTTTGCCCTGACTACTAGTTTGTTAAAAAGCTACCATTTCTCATACTTCAGATATGGACCTATAGAATGTTCCCACTGCTTCTACAAAACCCACAAGCTAGCAAAACCAAGCCCTAATACTTGTCTAAGATGAACTGTAACTCGTTGACACAGCATGGTTTCAAAGGTGTCACTGTAGGAGAAGCACTGACTTGCGGTAAGACAGGTGTAAAGACAGTTATTACTTAATAAACAGGTATATTGTTTTTTGTGAGTGCAAGTGTTCATGTGCTGTGAAAGAAAACTAGTCCTTCAACTGGCTTTTAAAATCTACATGAAGATCAGTTTTTCTGAAGACTGGAGATTTTTAAGGTTTTTCAAGAAAAAAAACCCTGAAGGCAATATTTGACTTTGTTCTAAATTTAGAGTTATTGAAACACTGGAAAAGAAATGCAAAGTGTCTTTTCTAAACACAGAAGGAGGTACTGAACTACTGATCCACGTGCTAGGAGATGTAGACAAAACAACTTTAAAACCCCCTTAAAAGTAAGACATTAAAAAAAAAAAAAAGAGAGACAATCATACTTGATAGTTAAAATCTCTCTCATTCTACCTGATTTAAATTGCATGTTATTTGTTTGAGAGTTCTTTATGAGGAATGTTTTCATCATGTTCTTCCAGATGTAGTCTTTTCTTTACTTCTCATTGCTAAGAGCTGTTGTCACTATTTTAGTCATCCTCCTGTTTTGTAAGCTCTGTGTGTTTACAGTGGTGAGAATATTAAAACCATCGCTTGTGAGACAAAAAAACAAATGGAAAAATCATACTTGCAGCTGTAGAGGAAGCAAAATTATGCCTGAACTTACATATTTTAAACCCTAAGTAACAGCAAAGTGTTGTACATCTTAGTGATGCACACAGCTTCATCTGGGAGAGGCAACAATTGCACAGGAATAGTAAGGAGTTATTAAGAAGCCAAATGAGGACGATGTATGTGTCTTTATTCAGCAGACAAAAACATTCGAATGTACAAAACTGAATGCAGGTGGTTCTTGCCCCACAGACAATCTGTTGCATCCCGTAGACTCATGTAAAGCTCTGCTGTCACAACATACTTCCAAACAAATTCTTTTAACTAAGCATGTTTCATTAGTCCTTACTGGCCTCTCAGGCTTCCCTTTCCCTCTTTTTCTGCAACACAGACATCTTTTCACTAGAAAGATAGGATTTCTTAAATTTCTGAGGACCTATTCTAGCAAGTCTTAGCTGGGACTAGCTGCCATGCTAATATCCTACTCCAGTATCTACCTTTAGAACCAAAACTAAATAACTAGCATTTGATGAGTGTTTCTGTTGAGTGTGCTGAAGTACTGACTACTGTCAATTTAATGTGATTATTGCCATTTCTCCCCTTTATAGCTTTAATATTGTCCCTATTTTCATTCTTAAACACATGTAAAAGGCATGTGATTGTGCTCCTATTTTTCAGCTCTGATCATATGATTTTTTTCAGGGTCTCAAACTTCTGATGGAATTAGATAGAACTTTGCAATTAAACATTGGTTAAATTCCTTCAAACATTTTACCTGAGGGAACTCTCAACTTTCTGGTGTCTCTCCTGAGGATCTCACTGCTCACAAAGCCACTGCTTTACTCATTTTCAGATCTTTGAAAAGAAACAATGCAATGTCCTTCACTAGCATTTGTATTATGTTTAACAATAAGAAGATATCCTTTTTTTTTTTTTTTTAGGTGGTGACCAGTGTCTTTTGCCTTCCAAATTTTCACATTAATGTTTCCTTTCTGTCATAAATTCTCTCCTGTTCTGTTTGTCTCATCTCTTTATTGTGTGCTGAGTAATGAGACTGTTCTGAGGCCAGGAATTAGTTTCTTTTACCATACGTAACACAAAATGCACCTTTTCCCAAGCCTTTTAACATCTAATATAGTTTGATATCTGACTGAGAGTCCAAAGTTTTGTGTGTAATTTCAACTTTTAGGTTTTTTTTTTAATTTAGGAGACTTTACCTACAGAAGAAGACAAAATAAGAAGACTTCTTATTTTTGTAGGATATATGTGTGTGGAAAAGATTAGACATTCAAAATACTGGTTATAAAATGGGACTGCATTGGACAAATGAAGAGCCAATGCCCTCAGGAAAACACTGAATGGAATAACAAGTCAGTTATTAGCTGGCAGAAAATCTTAGGTACATTGTTATATCCTCTGTTATTTTCTGTGGAGACAGTCACTGCATGTATAGTGGGCCAGATTGTTTCATGTTCTTGCCCATTTGAAATCCTCTAGGGTGGTATCGGGAAGCCAGATCTGTCCAGCAAATTATTCCCTAGATACCTGACATAGACTCACACACTCTTCTTTAGCTTGGGTTGGCAAAACTTTGGGCATATTTAGAACTATGTCAACCTCTTACCTCCAGCTGGCTGTGACTTTTTCTGGGTGTTTGCTGTCGGATGAAGGTCAGAAATGTTCAGGATCCCTACTCTACACGCTGGGGCAGGTTCTCGATAACACCCTCATACCTATGAATTGTTTTCTGATGATTCCTATCCATTGCACAAAGAAGGTACAGGGAGTTTACTGGTTGTTTCCATCAAACTTGTTCAATAGATATGAAATATTATAAAAAGAAAAGAAGAAAAGAAAATGCATCAGCTTCTGACTGAATATTACATGCTTAAAGGTGTGAGACTCCCAGCAGCAGAGAGAAAACAATTCTTCCTTGGAAGAAACTAAGGTAAATAGTATGATTTATCAGTGATGTTAGGAATAGCTGTTTTACAGTTCTACTTCCTTGAAAAGCCTGTCTCACCCAGAGGAAAATCACAATTATAGCATTCACAGTAATGCAACAACTTTCAGCAATCAAATCTCAAACGGTAATACCAATTCTTCTTTTACTTCTGGTAGACATTATAGCCCTGCTCTTACACAAATGAAAGCCTGCTGGCTAAAGGCTGCTATCACATGTCGTGTTTTGGCTTAGGAGAAGAAAACTGACATTTTAATCAGCATTTGATAACCAGTTTGCCAGAGCTGCAGTTTTGTTTAACTGTGGCCTATCCAGTTTATAACAATACATCATACCAAAATCAATTTGCTTTTTTAGTACCTTTTGCATTATCAAGTTCTTCATATTGACAAATTTACTGTTCCTAGAGTTGAGTCACAAAATGGTAAATTAAGGAAACCTTACAGGGTATCATTTCGAAAGATAAAGTGAGAAATTAATTTGTCAGCAGAGATCAGATATGGGGGAGACACCAAGAATAAAAAAAAATAATCCTGTCCTAATTATTTAATATCACAACAAAGCAACAGTTTTATTTCCTATGGGGAAATTATAGAGATAAATGAGGTGAATTTAAGAATCTTATGTGTTGTGGCCAGGAACAGAAAGAGGAAATTCTCTTTTGGGGGGTTTGTTGCTAACTTTGAAGAGTTAAATTCATTGTTTGTGACAAATAACCAAAGCCATGTAGATAGATCCATAAGCATTTAACACTTTTGCCAGCCAAATCTTTTCTACAAATCTGCACATCTGTGTTTAGAAAACAAAATATTTGATGTGCTCTACAATTGATTTCTTCCATGTGTGTGTGTTTCCCAGACTATGCAGTAGGAAACAATTATAAATTAATATTCTAGAGAAAGTATTCTGTTGAATATGAGCCCAAAATATAGTTTTCCTCACTCTGCAGTTCAATCGTTTTCAGAATTAATCTACAGTGGATTTGGTTAAATGTTATTTGATATTAGCTGTGGTGGTAGCATTGCAATTACTGATTGACTGGAGTAGATTGACTGATAGACTGACACAGTTTTGTTCATTGCTTTTGTGTCTTGCTCTGAATCTCTGTCAAATGTTGCCACATCATTCTGTTGCAAAAATTCTGTTCTTCCAAAACTTGTGGTTTGTTACTAATATTGTAAAGTCCTGCACAGTCTAGACCTCCCTAAACTATCTATTGCAGATGGTGCAGGTAGCTTGGGAATATTGTTGAGATGTAGATTTATGCATGTAACCTGCTGAATAGAAGATTCCTGGTGCTGATGGAAGAATGTTTCTCAGCAGCATGACCACGTAACAAATATTATTGGGAGTGACCAGATTACTGTTCTTGTTTCAGACCCCATTAACCTTTGTGAATCTTTGAAAGAATTCAGTCCAGTACTGTTGGTTCACTTTCCAATAGGGTAATTAATCTCTTGGGGAGTAAATAGAGAACACTGAAGGATGGCAGGAAAAACATTTAAAGATAGGAGCTGGTGGAAACAAAGCAGACTCATTGCTTTCTCATTAGAGTTGTCTTGTGTCTGCCTCTTTTAAAACAAATATCTATTACAGTCCTTCTTAGGCTGGTTTTGATTTAGCATAATTTTTTATCTGGTCCTGCAGATATATGGATCGTATCACTGGGAGTTTGTTCCCTGATCTGTTTTACCAAGCACCACACTAATATTTGGACTGGCATAAGAGATAAGGTGATGTTTGCAGGGAAGGTAGATAGGGAAGAAACAATTGGGCCAAGCAGCTGCTTAAACGAAAACTGCTGTGATATGAGATATTGGGGTTTGGGAACTTGAAATTGATTTCCTGTTCTGCCACAGACTTTAATTCTTTGATGACTATTTAGGCTCAGACTTATTTTAATATGTAGTTGTCATGAATTTTTGTGGACATTAAAACAATAAATGGTAATGCAAATATGGATTTAGATCATTGTACATTTTCTAGGTATCTCTAAATGCTTTCAAAATAAAGAGGAAATAAATCAAAATTATTAAGAGCTTGGATGTTAGAAATATAACAACATTGCCAAATAAAAGATCTCTTTCACGTATAACTACCTCTCTATTCACATGTACTTGAATAGGGAGGTTGGCTTTACTGGAGTGCAATACAAGGCAATATGATAAGATTTGTTCATTTTGGCAAAGGAAATTTCAATGGGTAAAGCCTAATTTGCCTTTCCTTTGGAATAAAATGCTTCCTAATGAACAATGCTGGTGTATCCTTTTCCAAGTTCCTTCAGAAAAGAATGAATGAGCCAGCAATCAATGTTTTTGAATGACCCTTTCTCGTAAGACTGTTGGAGGTCAATGAAATATGTAAAACTTCCTCTAACATGTTCAGGCTTAGCACTCCCTTTCCCTGGAATAGTATCAGGGATGAATAATTTTTCCTGTGTAAAGTTTATTGTTTTAAACCTACTTCTCACCTTAGAAAAAGTTAACACCCCTTCCCTCTCCACCCTCCGGCAAAAGCAGAAGTTTCCATGTCCAGCTTTGTACTGACACATCCTCTGAAATAATAAGTGGAAGTCACAGGTTTTCAGAACTGCTTTCGTCACACCAAAAAGGTCTACAGAAATCTGGGAAAATAAAAGTGACCAAGCAACAAAGTATGCTAAAGTTCAAAGAGTGGGTTTAACTCACAGTGGTATTTTTTGCATGTCAGCAATCCCGAAAGCTGTTTGTTGACCAAACTAGATGAGTGAGTGATCAAAGCATTCATCTTCTACAAGCCAACTTCAGTGGATGTTAAGTATGGAGAAATTGGGAGAATATAAACTGAATCAGAAGAGGCCAATAATTTGTAATTTTTTAATGGGGACTTGAGTGGACGATAAACTGCCATTTGACTGTGTGGGAGAGCTTTATATAACATGACTAGAAAATGTAATTCCAAATATTAGAATTTCCCTAGCATAAATCAGTAGCTTTTTTTCCTAAACAAGAACCGCGAGAACAGCAAAACTGTTATGCTTGAATAAGATCACACTTGGTTTATATTTATTTTGGGCCTCTGCAACTGTTTAATTTTGTAATATTTTTTTCCCCGTTGTTCCTTGGATTCCTTTCCCTCCCAGTATATATGTAACAACATTTTTTTGTAACTATGTACTCCAAATGCTTCCAACAAAATTAGTGTAAGAAGGAAATTTTAAAGGCCCAAATGCAGACTATCCATGTGTGCCAAAAGACGATCTTGTGGGAAAGAAGACCAGCCTGGTTGAACAAAGAGTTTTCACAGGAACTCAGAGGAAAAAAGAAGCTTTACAACCCTTGGAAGATGGGACAGGTAACTCAGGAATGACAGGGCTGTCTGTAGGTCATGTAGAATGAAATTAGAAAGGAGAAAGTTCAATTAAAACTCAATCTGACCACTGTTGTGAAAGACAATTTTTATAAATACATTAACAACAAAAGGAGAGCCGAGGACAATCTCCATTCTTTACTGGACACAGATGGAAACACAGTCAACAAGGGTGAGGAAAAGGCTGAGGTACTTAACACCTTCTTTGCCTCAGTCTTTAACATACAGACCAGTTATCCTCAGGGTAACCAGTTCCCTGAGCTGGTAGACAGGGATGGGGAGGAGAATAGCCCCCTGTAACCCAGGAGTAGGTAGTTAGTGACCTGCTGTGCCACTTAGATACTCAAATGGGACCAGATAGGATTCATCCCAGGGTACTAAGGGAGCTGGAGGAAGAGGTCGTTAAAGCCCTCTCCATCATTTGTCATCCATCCTGGCTAACCAAGGAAGTTCTGATGACTGGAGAGACCAATGTGATGCCCATCCACAAGAAAGGGTGGAAGGAGGATCCAGGAAATTACAGGCCTGTCAGCCTGACCTTGGTGTGCAGAAAGATTATGGAGCAGATCATCTTGAGGGTGATCACACAGCACATGCAGGACAACCAAGGAATCTGGCCCAGCCATCATGGGTTTGGGAGGGACAAGTCCTGCCTGACCAAACAATCTTCTTTTATGACCAGGTGACTCACCTAATGGATGAGGGAAAGGCTGTGGATGGGTCTACTTGGACTTCAGCAAAGTCTTCAGTACTGCTTCCCACAGCATTCTCTTGGAAAAGCTGGCAGACCACAGCTTGGACAGGTGCACTCTTTGGCTAGGTTAAAAACTGGTTGGATGGCCAGGCCCAGGGAGCAGTGAGGATTGGTGCCACATCCAGTTGATGGCCAGTCACTAGTGGTGTCCTCTTGAGATCAGGGTTTGATCCAGTCCTGTTTAATATCTTTATTGATTACCTGGGCAAGGGATTCAAGTGTACCTTCAGTAAATGTACAGAAGACCCCAAGATGAGTGATAGTGTTGATCTGCTAGAGGGTAGGAAGGCTCTGCTGAGGGATCTGGGCATGCTGAATCAATGGGCTGAGGCCAACGGTGTGAGGTTCGACAACTCTATGAGGTTCAACAAGGCCAAGTGCCAGGTCCTGCACTTTGGTCACAACAACCCCACGCAGTGCTAAGGGTCAGGGCAGAGTGGCTGGAAAGCTGTTGGGCAGGAAAGGACCTGGGGATGCTGGTTGACAGCAGCTGAACATGACCCAGCACGTGCCCAAGGTGGCTAGGAAGGCCAGTGGTATCCTGGCCTGTATCAGCAATAACGAGGCCAGTAGGAGCAGGGCAGTGATTGTACCTCTGTACCTGGCACTGGTGAGGCCACACCTCAAGTTCTGTGTTCAGTTCTCAGCCCCTCATGGCAAGAAAGACATCAAGGTCCTGGAGTGCGTCCAGGTAATGGAGCTGGGGAAGGGTCTGGAGCAAAAGTCTGACAAGGAGTGTCTGAGAAGAGATGGGGATGTTTAGCCTGGAAAAGGGGAGTCTCAGGGGAGACCTTATTAATCTCTACTGCCTGAAAGGAGGGTGTACCAAGGTGGGGGTTGGTTTCTTCTCCCATGAAAATTATGACAGGACAAGTGGACCCATCATCAAGTTTTGCTGAGGGAGGTTCAGGTTGGACACAGAAGGAATTTCTTCACAGAAAGAGTTGTTAAACTTTAGAATAGGCTGCCCAGGCTGGTGTTCTATGAGCTGTAGACAAAACATCAAACCATTTTAACAACAACTCCTGGGAATTTCATATGATCTAATTTATTTTCCATCTTTGGAATGAATATGAGATGCTAGTGATAAATCCCAAATGGAAATAGGTGGAGTCCTCTTTGTTCACATGAAAATACACAAAATACCCTCCTACTTTTATGGTAGGGAGATAGCTTTTGGCTATTTTATGGAATAATTTCTGTATTGTTCAGTTTTCATGCAATCTGTCTGTACAGGGGATAGTTCCCTCTGAATAACAGGGGTGAATGTGCAAAGTTTAATTGAAAGCATGAAGAAGAAGTTGTGAGGTTTCACAATAAACTGACTTCACTGAGGGGCAAAAATTATGTTTTTTATATCTATACTATATATTATGCCTAACTATTTTCCACAGAAATAAAAGATTTATGGTCAGATATCAAGGGTGGAGTTTATCCATATGCCTGCTAAATGTTACTCTGTGCCTTTTGGTAGAGGGCATGATTTTAAATACTCTTATTTTTTTCACTTGTCCTGTGTTGAAAAGACTGATATTGAAAAGCAGAGGGTTATTTATGATTCAGAAGGGTGTGAGGAACAATAACAACCAACACTTCTTGGGATGGGAAAACTCCTCTCTTCCCTAGTGAGCAAGGAAGTCTATCCACACCCAGTATTTTCCAGACCATTCACAACAGAGGAGAGTAAAAGAGGGCAGAGGAAACTCAATTCAGTATAGTGGAGGGATAAGATAAAGAGTGATAAAACAGATGAAGTAATGTTTCTAAAGGTACGTTTCTAACTTGTTGGGAACTTTTAAAATGTATATTCGCTAGTGATACTTTGTCAAGGCACAGTATTATATGAGCAAGAATTCAAAATAAAATTTCCTTTAATATATCTTCAGTATAAACTCTCTGGGTTATGTATATTTTTATGTAATGACTGAATATATGGAAGCAGAAGAAAAGTGTGGTTAAGGGGGGTAAGTTAGCAGGAGTATATTACTGCAAACTGCAGTAATTTCTGTGTTTTACTGAGGTGTTTATAATCTCATAGTCTCATCCAAAAAAACAGAAAAACCCCAACTCCTCAACCCTTAAATATAAGTCATAGCAATAGTCATGAGATATTATCAGCTCCAGAATATCAAAATCTTACTTCGAGGTTCTGAGCAACCACTGATATTTCAGTGGATTAGCTGAAGAATATTTGTTCACAAGCTGCATAAACTAGCTTTGAACACATTAGCTCAGATAGTTTTCAAGTGGCTGACGAATCAGATTTCCTAAACAAAAACAACACCTGACTGACTTGAAGCTCTTGGCATTCTCAAGATTTTACTCTTTCCTTTCATTGAGCAGGCAAACAAAATCAGGTTGGCTACAAAGGGCAAGTTATCTTGACAGATGAAGTCAAGGTCTTCCTAGGAAATACACTAGGCTGTTTTGTCTGCTAGATATGGATTCAATACAGGGGCTGCAAAGGAAAACAGTCTTATAGAAAATTGTTGGACCTGGTAGCAAGGAAGATATTCAAGTTCTGGAAAAAGCATAGGTTTTCCCCAGGAATAGCAGCTAGATTATCAAAGCAAGCCCTGAGACTTCTCAGCAAACAGTGTGAAAAGAAAATATTCTTTTGTAGACAGGAGCCTTGTAAAATCTGTCTGGATCATATCTCATAACTTGCTAATGGCTCAAATTTGGCTTTGTTTCAGTTGACACAGTGAAAATATAAAACATTTTTAACCTTCTGTTTACAAGATTCAGACCAGAAGGGTAAAAAATGTGAATCTGACTGAACTGTGATGTGGAAAAATTACCATGTTTTATTTGTATTTTGTTTATAAAGAGACTGGATCCTCTTAAAGTCAAAATAAAACACTTCAGATATCAATATTTAAAGATCTTATTCCAACTGTGGCCAAAACAAATAAACAGACAAACAAACAAACAAACAGCCAATAAAGAAACATGCTAATCATCATTCTTGATTCCTGTAAAACCTATAGGGACCCATAGTCTGTAATCCTGTTTACTTATCTGTGACTCATCTGCAGGGTGAGCTTTAGGGGTCTGGCTGCACACAACTTAATTCACATCAATTATTAAAATCTCTCTTCCAATGACATTATTTTAGTGAAATAGGTACCTTCAAGTGTCTGATCATCCAGGGAATATTTCCCCTGTAAAATCGTGGGATTTTGAGCAACATGGAAGAAGTGAATTTTAAACAAAAATTAAATCAAACACAGTCTTTCTCCTGAGCGCCTGCCTATTCAAGTGAGCAGGCCTCCTAGACACAACACCCTCCCACCCCAAAACCAACAAACAAAAGAACCCTCCCAAAAGTAATTGACTGAAGTAATGTTAACAATCCCAAACCTTAATAAATTATTATTCTTCCAAAAGCTAAAGTGTCTCTTCAAATGTAAAGTGTGAGCTACATACATGTGCTTGCTAGTTTTGAAGCCTAAGGGGGAAATGAGAATCCTACCCTGGAACTATTCACTTCCAGTTTACAGTGGAAATACATAACACAATATGGGCTTTTGCATTGTTTTTTTCTGCTTCATTCAAAGGAAGTGAAATCAACTTTTGGGGGGATTTATTTGAGGATTTTTTTGTTTTGTTTTACTTAACAGGAATGCAGCTCTCTAATGCAGACTGGGCAACTTTTTTACAGATGTGATCCTTAATTACAGAGAGGCTTTTCTCCTTGTAGCATCCAAAACTAAGCAAAAGGAAAAGGAAAAATACTGATATACTCAGGCACTTGAGTTCATCACTATGATGGTGGGAGATAACAGTTTCTGAAGTACAGGATTTTGCATATGAATATTTTCCACTGAAATACCATTCCTGCTACCATCAATACATAATTTGTTTTGCTATTGAGACCAGTAAAAATTAATAAGGCTACCCACTGTTTTCAAGGACTCAATGTAGTTGATTAATGATATATTTGATGCTTAATTATGTGTGCAAGGGTTTCAGTATCTTCGTAGTCTAAGCTCATTTCACTGCTACCTTTATCAGCAGTAGCACTTCCTGAACTAACCCACTGCATTCTGAATTACAGCCTTAGCTACTTGTGAAAAAAATAACTTGAAGATTTAATCTCAGTTTTAGCTGGCACTGAGCTCCTAACATTGTGACAGAAAAGAAGTGATCATTGTTTTTTTTCATGCTTTAAAGAAAAGTTCAGATGTTGTGTAAGAAGAGGTTTTTCAGATTCAATTTTCATGAGGCATACTCTATGTCCTTTCTCAATATAATTTTCCTCCTAAATGGTGCTTTGGAAAGTCCTAGCAATCAGGTGAAATCCCAGGTGACTGGAAAAAAGGAACCATTGTATGTGTCTTTAAGAAGGGTAGAAAGGAGGACCCTGGGAACTACTGACTTGTCAGCCTCACCTCTGTGCCTGGGGAGATCAGGGAATAGATCCTCCTGAAAGATCTACTAAGGCACATGGAGGACAGGGAGGTGATTCAGGACAGCCAGAATGGCTTCAGCAAGGGCAAGTCCTGCCTGACCAGTCCAGTGGCCTTGTAAGATGGACTACCTCAATGGACAAGAGGAAGGCTATAGATGTCATCTGTCTGGACTTCTGTTAGGCCTTTCACCTGATCCCCCACAACATCCTTCTCTCTAAATTAGAGAAAGATGGATTCAATGGGTGGACTATTAGATGAACAAGAAAGTGATTGGACAGTCACATCCAGAGGGTGTTGGTCAATGGCTCAGAGTCCCAGTGGACATCAGTGACAGGTGGTGTCCCTCAGGTGTCTGTACTGGCACCAGTGTTATTTAATATCTTCATTAATTACACAGACAAAGGGATCAAGTGTGCTCTCAGCAAATTTGCAGATGACATGAATCTGAGTGGTGCAGTTGACACAGCTGAAGGACGAGATGGCTCCAGAGGGACCTGGGAAGTTTGAAAAGTGGAACCATGGAAATGTCATGAGCTTTAACAAGACCAAGTCCAAGGTACTGCACCTGGGTCAGGGAAATCCCCAGGAACAATCCAGGCTGGGGATGAACAGACTGTGAGCAGCCCAGATGAGAAGGACTTGGGGGTGTTGGTGGGTGAGAGGCTGGACATGCCCCAGCCATGTGCACTGGGAGCCCAGAAACCACCCTTGTCCTGGGCTGCATCCAAAGCAGTGTGGGCAGCAGGGGAGGGAGGGGATTCTGCCCCTCTGCTCTGCTCTGGTGAGACCCCACCTGCAGTGCTGCCCCCAGCTCTGGGGTCCCAGCACAGGAAGAACATGCACCTGTTGGAGCGAGTCCAGAGGAGGCCACCAAGGTGATGGGAGGGGTGGAGCACCTCTGGTGTGAGGAAAGGCTGAGAGAATTGGGATTGTTCAGCCTGGAACAGAGAAGGCTTTGGGGTGACCTAACTGTGACCTTCCAGTACCTGAAGGGAGCCAACAAGAAAGATGGAGAGAGACTATTTACAAAGGCCTGCAGAGACAGAGCAAGAGGGAATGGCTAAAACCTGACAGAGTAGGTTTACATTGGGTACTTGGAAGAAATTATCCTCTGTGAGGGTGGGGAGGCACTGGAACAGGTTGCCTGGGGAAGTTGTGGATGTTCCATCCCTGGAAGTGTTCAAGGTCAGGTTGCATAGAGCAATAAGCAACCTGGTCTAGTGGAAGGTGTCCCTGCCCATGGCAGTGGGGCTGGAACCAGAAGATTTTTACAGCCACTTCCAACCCAAACCATTCTATGATTCTGTGATTCTATGAAGTATTTCCTCAAGTGGATTGTCAGACGTAATGAACGGCTGTTTTTGGTGATTCTCTAAACTAGCCTTCTAATATTTTGTTTATGTCAGTTGGATTATTTTTAAAACTGCATTTTGTACTTTTACTTAAATGTGTTATAGAGCCTTTTAGACAGAAATTTAGCTTTCCTCTGGCTAACAGAGTATCACAGAAGGATTTCTATGACTTCTTTTCCTTCACATTTTTATCTTATTTAGCAAACTCAGACCAGAAATGGGAAACAAGTAGTAGTAGCATGAAGTTTTATACCTGTACATGATTTGGAAAATATTTGACTATTTCCCTCAAAACCTGTGAGAAGGTACAGCTGAAACTCTATGGATCCTTCAGTTCAAGCAGTACATGTCCGTTGAATTTGGGTTGTCTTTATATTTAAAGGAACATTCCAAGTGCTGTAATTAATCTTTGTTTAACAGAGTTTTCTAAGCAACATGGCTTTGTCACATATTTTGTTGTTACAATAGTGAGACCAATATAATTTTATCAGTGTTTTGTTTCAATGTAACTTTCAAATTTGAGACACTTACATTGCATCTCACAGAGAGAGATTTTGTTCTATGATTGTATGTTACCAATGTATTACAAACAGGTCTTAAAATAATTGTTCCACAACCATTGTAGAAACATGTCCCTTCTTTGGAGGTAGAAGATAATATTTCCAATCCTGCTACATCTACTTTAGTCATGCTCCACCTGGTCATGTGCTTTCTATGCTTTTCAAAGGGTTTCTTCCCAGGATTTATGTGCATGAAATCTGTACTCACTGAAAAACACAAACATGAGCCCTAGAAGATGAAAGTCTGTGAGCCGCAAGAGAAATCAAGCTGCATTCCTTGCACACAAAGTCACACATATCACGTTATGTTTAAACATAAGGATTTCTTTCCTCCCATTATTTGATGAACTAGTTTCATGAAAATAGACTACAAGTAACAATTTTGCTCAGAGTTAAGTAAACCTGAGGAACACTGAGAAGTAAATTCAGATAGTTTGAGAGAAACAAAAACACCCATTCAGTACATCAGAAAAATGCCTATTAGGCACTACTGTTCACAAAAAATGTCCTTAAACTGTTTTCTTAAGGATTTGATACTGAAAACCACTTGAAGCTTTGGCATAAAAGTCAGAGCCAAGGCTCAAATCTATCTTCATGAGAAGGCAAACTTGCACAGTTTATCAGTTTATTTACTTATGGTGTTATGTATGATCTACCATAAATATCAACCTCATTTTACTAGCGATCTGCTGCTTCTGTTCACTTTGACAGCAGCTGTTGGTTTTGTTTGTTTTCCTGTTGGCCTGTGATTTTTCTTGATGAAGTAAATCTTCAGTTGTTTTCTCTCCTTTCTCGTTAGAGTGAAGAATGTAGGGAACAAAGCCTTATCTGCAAGGTCTCAGCTCTTGACTTGCTAAGATCTTAAAAGCCACAGAGCACTCTGGAATATATCTTTATCAGATAACTGAGGCTCAGCATTACAATTTGAGAATCCAGGAACAAGTATGAGTGGTTTTCTTGTGGTCCTGATAGGAAAGATTTCTACTTTTATAAAAGAAGTTAAACTACTTCAAAAATTTTGTTAAAGCTGACCAGTTGATATCTACCCTGAATCTGACAGCAATGGTAAAAATTACAGGCAAGCAAAGAAGTACCTTAGTGCTCCTAACTGGACAGATCTCTGAGCCTGTCAACTGCCCTAGTGAAATCTAGGAAAAAAAAAAAAAA
>VXBX01005105.1:33317-81551 GCA_013400415.1 Scytalopus superciliaris
CCAAGAGAAATATAAAAAAAAAAAAAAAAAAAAAAAAACACTCAAAACCAACCAACCAACCAACCAACCAACCAAAACCCAAGCAATTTCGTAACTACCATCCAAAAAGCTGACTTCTTAAACACAGAAAACAAATGTGACCGAGCTAAAGTAAAAAAACAAAGGGTCTACGTAAGTCTATACCTACTGTGCCCATGATGCTACAGATTTTCTTTCTAATAGACTTCAGCAGCACTTGTAGTGCCAAAGAAATGTGTTACATTCCTTCTAAGGCTTGGTTATCCACTTCCTGCTCCTTGTTGAAATGTGTCTATTTAAGCTTTATGCTCTTAACCCAAAATCATGTAGTTTGTCTCATAGATATCTCTGAAACTTCTAACTGCATAATAGTTGGACAATCAAAGAAACTCCTTGTCAAATATATTTAGGAAAATATCACTAAAATATACTGTCACCCAAATATAAGATACATATTTTAATGCTTATTAGAATCATAGAATGGTTTCAGTTGGAAAGAACTTTAAAGATCATCTCATTTCAAACCCCTGCCATGGACAAGGACACCTTCCATTTTATCAGGTTGCTCAAAGCCCCATCCAACCTGGCCCTGAACACTGTCGGGGTTGGAGTATCCACAACTTCTCTGGACAATCTGTTCCAGTGCCTCACCATCCCCACACAGTGAAGAATTTCTTCCTAATATCTGATCTAACCCTACTCTCTTTCAGTTTGAAGCCATTCCTCCTTGCCCTGTCACTGCAGTTCCTGATGAAGAGTCCTTCTCCAGCCTTCCTACAGCCCTTTTCACATACTAAAAGGTTGCTCTGAGGTGTCTACACAACCTTCACTTCTCCAGGCTGAACAGCTCCAATTTTCTCAGCCAGCCTTCATAGGGAAGGTGCTCTACTTCCCTTAGCAACTTCATGGCCTCCTTTGCTCTTGCTCCCACAGTTCCATGACCTTCTTATGTTGGCATCCTTAGAGCTGTACACAGTATTCCAGGTAGGATATCATAATTGCAGACCAGAGGGAGAGAATCACATCCCTCAACCTGCCGTCCGCACTCCTTTGATGTTGCGCAGGACATGGTCATCTTTCTGGGCTACGAGAACAATTTGCAGGGTCATGTTGAGTTTTTTTGTCAACCATCACCCCCAAGTCCCCCACAGGGCTGCTCTCAATCACTTCTCTGCCCAGCCTGTATTTTTGACTGGTCAGAGGGCCACAGATTGCCCCAACCCAGGTGCAGGACCTTCTACTTGGCCATGTTGAACTTCATGAGATTCACACAGATCCACCTCTCCAGCCTGTTCAGGTCCCTCTGGATCCATCCCTTCACTCCAGAGTGTCAACTGCATCACTCAGATTGGTGTCATCAGTGAACTTGCTGTGGGTGCCCTTGATCCCACTGCTCATGTCAACAATAAAGATACTGAACAGTATTGGCCCCACTCAACACTGATAATTATGTTAAATATGTTAATTTTCTTTCAGATGTTACAGCAAGGAGGGGCTCACATGCACCCTGTCAGAATGGCCAGGAGGTGGTTACTCTTTCTCTAAGAAACTCTCAATTCATCCCTCTGTTGCAGAAGTCAAGATTGAAGTAATGTTTTTGTATGTGAGCACTTATTGGCTTATCCTGGAGATTCAGAATAAGTTTGTCAACTGTCATTTGTGCTGCCAAAAACTCTGGAAAGTTTCTGGGCTCCTGCAGATACAAATGGAATGTCAAGGAAACTGATACCTTCTGCCAGTTATTTTCAGATGCTTTGGTATCACTGACAAATATCTGTTTTCACACAGTTAAAACCACAGGGTACTACATGAATATGGTAAGAAACGTAGTTTCTTTAGAGACCTAGTATAGAGATTAAAAATTATGCAGTGAGAAAACTTACTGATTTCCCTATATGTTTGCAGAATTAGTCTTTCTTGCAGTGAGGGGCCCAGAACTGGAGACAGGACTCAAGGTGTGGCCTCACCAGTGCCCAATACAGGGGGACAATCACTGCCCTGGTCCTGCTGGTCACACTATTGCTGGTACAGGCCAGGTGTCATTGGCCTTCTTGGCCATCTGGGCACTGTGCTGGTTCAAGTTCAGCTGCTGTCAAACAGCATCACTGAAATATAAGAACAATTGTTGCATACTCTGCCACTCTGCATGTTCCCTAGTATTCTGTCAGAAATGATTCTCCAATGTGCAGGTATTGATGAAACCTTATTAAATTAAGATAAGAAACAGTTTGGTGGGATTTTTTAAACTCTTTTCTTTTTCTTAAAGTGTTTTAAGAAGACTTCTGTGAGCAGTCTCTGATGCTTTCCCATTGGTCTGTGGAAGAAAGTGAATGCAAAGGTACCTGAAGCATAAGAATGCCATGATAAAAAGATTGCAATATTCATTAAACAGCTTTTTTTTTTCCTCTTGTCCCCTAAAAAAAAAATAGAAAATAATTTTTGATAAAGAACATTTCCTTTGAAATTATTGTTGTAGGCTAATGGCTGCACACTTTTAATACAGACCAGAGTGTGGCTGGCCTGCACTCGACCAGCACACTGCTGACTTGTGCTGACCTTTAGGACAGCCCATTTCTCTTCTGTAATGCTGCTTTCTATCTCACCTCTCAGTTACAGAGGGTTATTCTGTAAAGGAAGAGGAACTGAAATGCCAGTAGCTGTTATCTGTGGGGTTTTTAATATGAGAGAAGAAAACAATGGTTTGATCAGCTTAATCAGTCCTGGCTTACTGCAGCTGAGCAATCTGAAGCTTTAACAAGGAATGTCAAAAGTAATTGATTCTAAAACTCTCTCTCAGATGGTCAAATTTATTGTCTACTTCCAGAAAAAGAGGGAAAAAATTGAACAGAATAGCAGCAAGACAGGCTTTGGAGGAGGTACTCCAGCTGTTGAAGGCAGATTTTGTGAAGCTCAAGATACTGGCTCATAGAATGCTCAGATAATGCATTTGACAGGTATATTGCAACTAACCTGATGCCACTTAATTTGGAAGGTATAGCTTCAAAATTTGTAAGTTTTTAAAATATGTGTAGATCATCAGATTGCATGATTTCGTAACTGGTTTTATTTCTGAGATTGTTGAAATGTGCAGCAGTCTTTCTTGACTACCACTGTTTCTGGCAGTTGAATGAATCCGGAAAGTTTGCAGCATTCTGTGTTCCTGCTTCATATTTCAGGAAAATATCCTAGAGTAGAAAAAAGTGCCAGCTGCACATTATACCCACACCCTTGTTTGATTCAGAAGACGTAATTTGTTTTCTGTTACAGAAAACCTATTTGTTGATGGATGCTTGAACATTGAATTCCTTCGGCAAGAATCTGTTTTCAAAACTGAGTTGCTTTATATGTTTTAAACTGTCTTTCTGCAGAGAAGTGGATTCTTCAGTTCTTAAAGGATTTGTTATGGATTGTCAAGTCATAACAAGAAATATTTTCTTAGTTCCATAAGACAACTGAGTTATTTTTTATTTTCCTGTGGCTCCTGTTGAAGCTACTGACTCAGAATTTTGCAGTTATTTCATAGATTAGAAATTATGGCAGCGTATTGTATTTAATTGCCTTTTTCCTGTTGTACTGGCCAAAAAGTGGCATAAATCAAATTAATAGATTTTGCAAACAGACTGTGTTCAAAGAATGACATCTTGATTCAAATACAAGCAAAAAGCAGTGTAATTTTCATGTAATCTCCAAGCTTCTCCCTGAAGACAAATCTCTTAGCTCTCCACTTGTACTGAATACAGTAACTAAGAAATCAGTAGGCAGAAGGTAAAGATAATGGTTTGATAAAATGTTATAGTTTTTTCCAGTTTCGGGGTTTTTTTCCTTCCCTCCTTTCACTGGGACCTCGTGCATCTTGGGGGGGTTTGGCATTTTGCCAAGGTCGAACCCACGACGACATTGCAGGGCCTTCTTAGAGTCATGTGAGCACCAGGAAAGTCAGGATCATTTCTGCCATAAGCCTTTGTTTACCTTTGTCCTGGTTTTGGCTGGGATACAGTTAATTTTCTTCTTAATAACTGGTACAGTGCTGTGTTTTGGATTAAGGTATGAGACAGCACTGTATTTAAATTTAGGAAGGGCAGAAGTCCATCTGTATACAGAGATAATTTTTGAGGTGGTTTTTATTGTCCCTATTTGTATCTATTTCCTTTATACTGAAGGTGTTGCAAAGGAGTAAAAATATCTAAGGAAATATTTACTGCAACAATGCATTAGGTGACATAATGTATTCTCACTGATTGAATAGATCATTAGAGCCTGCAAGTTCCTACATCTGCAACTTTCAGTGCTAGTGAAGGAGGCTGTGTTTTCAGATAGTCAATATGTTATAGAAAGTTCAGAAATCATTCTTACAGTGCCTGAAATATATATCTAGACACTATATGGTGTGTTATATAATTTTTTTTTACATAACCCAAACAACTGTATCCTTAGCCTGAATAAAAAAGGTGTTTCTGCACAAGTTTCCATAGTTTATATATCATAAAATAAAATGTGTTACAAAGCACAAAAATAAAGTCAGGCTCCTCTCCATTTCATACTCTAGAGATGGGCAAACAGCTTTAATGTTATTCTACTGTTCTTTGATAATATGTTTATTTATCAGTTTCTGTAATCAGGACTCTAAAGGAGAAAATTCTCTGAAGAGATGTTTTCCAGTGTCTTTAAGTGGTATTCATTAAATCTGGTGAGTTACTGATTTTCGCCAAAACCAAAAACATTTTGTGTGATTTCATTTTCCCATCTGAGATAACATCATGCATAACAATGTAGTGATACTTAATAGCTACTCTAACTGTGAAACATATTTTAAGTACATGGAAAGCAAAAATGTCCCCAGCTTCCTTTGTCACATGTATTTATTCCTGTCATTTAAAACATCTCTGGAATGTTATGCAAATATTTTGTTTTAACCTTAATTGTGAAAGAGGAAAACAGAAACCAAGAATGAATCATGAAATCCAAATTTGTTCCCCCCCCCCGCAACATACAACAGCCCTAACAATTCCTGATACTTATTTTTTTCATCATTAATTTTTTTCTACAACTCTGAAGCAAATTGTTTGTATTTATAGTGTTATAATATAACCCAACAAATCCAACAGCCTTAATTCTGTAGTAATATTCTTTAGATTTCCTTATTTTATCTCTTTATCTTTCTAGTAATCTCAGAAAAAAACAAAAGTTCATTTAACCAAATATTGTTGGTTTTTCAAATGCAGTTATTTCTTGCCTGAAAAAGCAAATAAACAAGGTTACACTATCCAACAATGTGGATAAGACATGTGATTAAATTGTTGAAATACTTTGGCACTCTAGTCAACCATTAATTTCATCTGAGATTCTGCAAAACACATAAATATGTCTTTTTCTGTAGACACATACCAAATAATACAAACTATTGCTGGGCTTAAGGACGTATGTAAATTTAGGCATGTATCTATATAGGAATATCTGAAATGAAAGGCCATAAAGTCCTTGAGAGAATGTATATCAGACTCTTTTGAAATATATTTATTATCAGAGTTTTCCTAGTATAATCATTGTTCAAGTGAGAATACACCTTTTTCGTTCACTGCCAGAAGAAGAAGTCTTAATTTGTCTCTTTTTTTCATCAAATCAAAATATTTTACGTAAAAGAGTTGCTTACTTACACCCGTGGAGACAGAAATTCCTTGTCCCAGACTGGTGTAGGTCAGGTGGGATGTGCTATGCCTGCTCCTTTGTTTCCTTTTAAAGAGGAATTTGCCATTTATCACCATCTCTTTGATAATCACCACGAACAGCAGCTTTTGAACTTCATTAATTGTCCAAAGGACATTGAGTTGTCACCACATGGCTCAGCTATACATTGCATAAGGTTACAGAGAATCACAGAGTAGCCTGGTTTGGAAGTGACCTTAAAAATCATCCATTTCCAACCCACCTGCCATGGCCAGGGATACCTTTCTCTAGACCAGGTTGTTCAGAGCTTCATCCAGCCTGACCTTGAACACTTCCAGGGATAACAGATCCACAGTGTTCCCAGTCTACCTGTGCCAGGGCTCACCACCTTCACAGGGAAGACTTTTTTCCTCATACCTAATCTAAATCTGCTCTAAAGCTGCTCTCTGTCAATTTGAAGCCACTCCTCATTGTCCTGGCACTACCGGCCCTTGTAAATAGTCTCCATCTTTCCTGCAGGCTCCTTTCAGGTACTGGAATACACAATTAGGTCACCCCAAAGCCTTCTCTGTTCCAGGCTGAACAATCCCAATTCTCTCAGCCTTTCCTCATAGCAGAGGTTCTCCCTCCCTCTAATCACCTTGGTGCCTGTTCTGGCCTCGCTCCAACAGGTCCATGTCCTCCCTGTGCTGGGACCCCAGAGCTGGAGGCAGCACTGCAGGTGGGGTCTCACCAGAGCAGAGCAGAGGGGCAGAATCCCCTCCCTCCCCTGCTGCCCACACTGCTTTGGATGCATCCCAGGACATGGGTGGTTTCTGGGCCTCAAGGTAGTCTTAATAATCAAATAACAGCTTGTTCTTCCTATTTCCTGCCCCTTCTTTCACCTTCCCCCATTTCTGCAGTGAACCTGTTTATTCCTAAACCTCAGAAGATGAACAATCTGATTTTTCTGTTTCATTAAGATCGGTCAGTGTAAAAGGACAATAAAATTGCCTCAGTGTAGCTGAGGAAGAAACACCAGGTGCTGCATGACACTCTTCTGACATTGGTATGGACAACTGCCGGATGTTATAAATAAAACCTGTACTGAACACAAGCAAACCAAGGCAAAAGAAACTGTGCAAGTAATGAATCACTTCAGTAAAAAGTAGATGGACAGAAAGAGAGAAGGGAAAGGAAAATAATCTAATTGTAGGCTGTGCTCTTTGCTTTTCTTCTTCTAGCAGGTGGGATTTTGCTATCCCTTGTCACCTCCCATTGATAAGCAGATAAAAGAAAGTCAAGCATGAACCTAGGCTGTGCACTCAGTCAGTGGAAACAGGGAGATTCCATTTTGAGCCCCCCATGGATGGCATTTTTTGGAAGAAAGGCAATAATGCTGCTACAAAACTCACCTCCTGCAGTCCTGGAGAATACTGTCCATGTAGAGTTCAAGGATCCTTGTAGACCTTTGGAAATGTTCCCTGAGAGTGATAGAAGCTTCATACTTCTGTACTTACCTGCTGGTCATGCCAATATTTATGACTCAGCTTGTGTCTGTTGAAAATCCCATATCAGTACTTTAAAGATGTCTTACAGCACGATTGAAGCATATTAAATCACTATGACACATGACCTCTATTTTTATGTTGTTGTTGTTGTGGTTGTTTTCTTCTTGGATGATAATATTGCATACAAAGACAGACTTCTCTTCATGCAAAAAGGAATGAGTTGTATAAGAATTCAACCCATTAAGGTTGTATTTCCTTTCAGAACAGCGATGTCCATCTTTTAAGTAAGTAAATCTGTTTCATTGTTACCATGTATAGAAATGCATGTTTTATCATGAATACACTGAGAGCACAATGAAGTGCTTCATTCCTACATGATCTTGCATGGTTCCTTGTATTAAACCACTCTTTGTACACTTGACTATCAGGATATCTTCTCTGAAACCATAGTAAAGTGGCTAGGCCAGGTTCGGAAGCTAGTCAGGAAGGTGATGGCTGATTTTGATGACATTTAAGGTATCATATGTCTAGATTTGATAATGAGTTTATTGACATGGAATGTATACGAAATATGATCTGACCAAGTCTGATCAAATTCTGGCAAAAAGTGTCAATCATCCCTTAAAAAAAAAAAAAAAAAAAAAAGTGTTCAAGACTGCAAGTTCGGGAGCTTGCAGGTGGCTCAGTAGATTACCAAAGTGAATATTTAAATAAATTTTGAGTAGTACAGAAGTCCTGCATGTCCACACTGGGCAAATGGACCTATGAAAATTTACATTATTTACATTACCATCTAAGGCAGTAATTTGTTTTCCTGTCAGAATATAAGTTATCATCAATAAAATGAAATACCACTTTACTGATGTACAGTAGAGGTTGCTTGAATATACCCATACCTTATAAGGGACTCTACCTATTCTTTCAGACAGTTTAGTAAAGTGAATCTTTCTAGCAGATTAAGCTCAGAAAAGCATTGTATAAGTAGCCCTAAAACTTTCTGTCTGCAGGTGCTCCCCAGATGGTGAGGTAAACCTGGATCCCACACCACCAGGAAGAGATGAGCAAATGTTCCTGTGTTTGAGATGCAGGATCATTCATCTAAGCTTTCTATATAGCTCTCTGTGATTCTTCTTCAAGGTGTGCAGTTACAGACAAAATAAAGCAGTATTGTTTCTGTTGGAGGAATATAAAATGGAGGGGAAAAAAACCCACTTTGAATTATGGCAGACTAACTTTTCCTAAGAAAAAAACGGGAAGACTTGTTATTTGCGAGTCATGTTGTGGATAACACAGACTGGGAGAATGTGGGGGAGAGGGAATTCTGAAGAGATACGAATGGTAACGGAAAAATGTAAACTAATAATCTTACAGACCGATAGTGAAATGAGGCTCTGGGTTGGAAGAAATCTTCTGATTGTATGGTATTTGTGAACATTTGTTTGGAAAAAGAAAATAAGAGGTCTCCTTGCCTGAATTCCCATTTAATTTTTGACCTTGTCATTCTAGTTAAGAATGTGTCTAGTGGTAAACTGCAGTAAAACCTCAGAGGGCAAAACTATTCACAATCATTATGATACAGTGCTTAAACTGGAAAATATGAGGACTTCACATGGGAAGCAAGGAGGGTATTGTAGCATGGTTAATATGAATAAATACATATGCTGTTGTGGTATAAACCAGTATAAATTTGCTGACCCTCATTCTCTAATCCTTTAGGTCAGATTATATTCCTTTTGAACATTAGCCCAGACCACTGGCTCATTGATACTCAGCGACTTCCTCAGCAAATCTGTAGTTTACAATCTGGCTCCAGTGGCTAGATGCAATCCAGAGGTTAAAAATAAACTTGAATACTGTTTAAGATTCCACTCTTTCTTTTCCCTCAGCCATAGCTGGCATATAGACATACCGGCATAATTCTTTCTAAAACACTTTATCACTTCTAGAAACAGTTTCCATTTTCTTTATGCCTTTTCAGTGGGTTAACAGAGTAATAAACATGAGGCAAAACCCCCCAAACAACTTGACCTTTCACCCCCCTTGTTCCCACAACAACACCAAGAAACAAGTAAACAAAAACCAAAACCAAAACAAAACCAAAACCCAAAACCAAACCAAAAACAAACAAACAAAACCAACAAAAAGAGGAAAGGAAGTAGTTCTTCTGATTTAATGGAATGCTTCAGGTTTACAACTACATACATGAGAACTGCCTTAGTCTACCCTTCTGATAGATCTATATGACATGAAGAAGCATCTCATCTTAACACAGTAAGAAGAAAACAATAGATCTGCCTATTCGTATTTTTTTTCTATAGAATTCACATCTTGGTTCAGTTAAGACATTCTCCAGGGAACATTTCAGAGTAAACTTGAAAACACAAGAGCAAACAAAGCTGTCAAAATTATTGACAGTAAAGAAGCTTGTTGATGACAGTGGATAGAGAAAGGGAATAAGAAATGCATATCATGTTCAAATGGCATATCCACTGCAAGCCAAACTATATCTATACTCAAGGTTTAGTCTACAAAGAACATAAAGCATCGCTTTCTCAGACATATGTCTGATGTGGGAAATATTTTAATGAAGTATGCTTTGAAAGCATTGCCTTAAAATATTACTGTGACATTCACAATATTAAATCAAATTCCTACAACATGACTGTTCCTGTAAAATTGGAATTGGTATCTCTATATATACATAAATTTACAAGAATGCATAATTCAAGGAAAACCCTGTGGAAAAACTGGACTCAATTTCCCATCACATTGCCTTAAAGTACCTTTCTTTTCACCAAAAAAACCAAAACCAAAACCAAAACCAAAAACAAAAAAAACCACAAAAAACAAACAAACAAAACAAACAAACAAACAAACAAACAAAAAAAGTGCAGACATTTACACAAATATCTAACTAGAATTTTCAGTATTCTGAAGTTCTCAGACTGAATTCTGAGCATATGATTGACTTCCTAGTATAGCCAGAGAAAATCACACTCTGTAATGTAAGCATTTTGTGGTTGAACATAATTTTCCCCAGGAACTGTGAGACGGTGTTAGCTCTATCAAGAGGTTTTACATCCACAAACATGTATTTCAGAAAGACGACTAGTTCTGAAAATGAGGAATTGAAAAAAATATAGCATGTATTGCCCTATTCTCAAAGGGTTAAAGAGTAACAGTTTTTGCTTTAAAAAACCCAAACAGCACAGTTCTTCCTCTCTACTTTACAGTCATAAAGAAAAGTCTGACTTTAGACATGTAACCAAAGACAACCTGAAGCTTTATTATATGTACATCAATAATTAACTAAGCCAAGAGAGCCGATGCATGTTTTTGTATTATGCTAAGACTAGCACTATGTTAAGGATGCATCTGTTCGGTATCTGTAAATTCATCCAGCCTTGGGTTAGCTTAGCCAAGTTGGCATTATAGTAGCAAACATTTGGGTATTTCAGAGATAACCATATGAAAACACAGATCTGATGGTGGTTTTAGTTATAGTGCATAGCTAATAGCAAGTATCCTTTCAAAATCTTTATTAAAAGCAGATTTTCACAGAATCATTTAGGTTTGAAATCAACTCCAAGATCAGAGTCCAGGCTTTGACTAACGACCATCTTGTCAACTAGACCAGAGCACTGAGTGCCACATCCAGTTGTTTATTGAACATCTCCAGGCATGGTGACTACACCATCCAACTTGGACAGCCCGTTCCAATGCCTGACACCCCTTTCAGAGAAGAAATTCTTCTTGATGTCCAACCTGAACTTCCCCTGGTACAACTTGATGCTGTGTCTTCTTGTCCTGTTGCTGGTTGCCTGGGAGATGAGGCTGATCCCTACCTGGGTACAATCTTCTGCCAGGTATCTGTGAAGAGAATACAGATTCCCCTGCGTATCCTTTTCTCCAGGTTCAGATGTTTCAAGTTTTGACTTCAATCCAGAACATGTCTTAGATTTTGGTATTGTCAGACAAATATGTATTTTGAATGCTTTCTGCAAGGCTTTTGATTTGGATGTGTGGTCTGAACAGTGCTAGCAGGTGCCTGGGAAATTTAACTGCTGGTTTCAATTTGGCCCATTCTTGTTCATGAAGAACTTGAGCTACAAAATTATAATTTGTAGACTTCTCCTGTATTCATAAACTCCCCATGAGCATGTCAGAAATGTGAGATAGTGCACTTTCAGGCCACAAATTCTCAGAGCAATAGAGAGGGACAAATATCATTCATCTTTCCTGTAGGAAGTACAAGGAAGGAAGAGCAGATATTTGCTACAAAAAGAGTAGCTGTCATAACATATCCCTGCCTCACTTATTTTTTCTACCTCATCTATCTCTTTTGCTTTTGATAGTTTGCAAGTACAAAGTTCTTTTATCAGAGACATTAAATACTCCTCATGTGAAGTACTTCTGGGTTGGGAACACCTGTCTTTGTGACACAGTCATTATGGCATGAATAAAAACCATATTGTGCTGAACATTATACAAATGTACGATATAAGTCATCTAAGACATTGTCTAAAATTAATCAGATTGATGCACCAAATACACCAGTGTGCAAAGTACAAGAATCCAAGTAAAGAAGGAGAAACACTATCTGGCGTTTAGTTTAGAAAAAAGGAACACTGTCCTGATGGCAAAAGATTGGTATCAAAAAAGTAGCCCCCTGTCCCTCAGGAAGGTGACTGAAAAGATGGGCAGGTGTCATATTGAACTGTACAGGTGTAGAGGATGGGAAGGGTAACCTTCGCCATCTAAAGTTTTAAAATACATACAAAATGTAGAACTATTAGTTGAGTGTCTTCAAATTTTCAGGCTTCACAGAGTTTTGAAGTACTAATTAAGTGCTAATGTCTGTCTGGTATTCCTTGTGCATTTTCTCTAATGTATCAAAGAGAAGGTTAGGTGGAAGTGGGCAAAAGGTACTTTCTAAGATAGGCATTTGAAAACAGTCTTTGATTCTAAGAAGTGATACTTTTCATAGTGTTCAATACATTCTCATTTCTCCTCCATTTGTTGTGGCTGTAATATGTCTTTCCACTCTTCTGCTTGCCCAGCTGAAACCACTGGAAGTCTCCATTCTGATCCTGACAGGGAGTAAGTTAAATATATCACACCAAGTCTAACAACAATGAGAAAGATGTTTGTTTAAACAAAGGTCACTATTGACTGTAGTAGTAGCAGCATGTCACAGTAATTTGATTTTGCTTTTAAAGTAAACAAACCATATTCTGGAAAGTCTGCTAAGAACTAAGAACTATGAACTATTTTTTTTTAATTTTGCAAGACATGCTGATACTTTGAAAATTCTTCCTGTTTTGAGATGGAACAAAATACATATTTTCATGAAAGATATATGGTGTGCAAAAAATAAAAAAGCATGGCTATTTAAGCACCCAAATTTTTAACCCTTGTAACAAATACAAAATTTTGGTTTATATGATCAAAGACAAGAAAAACAAACACGTACTTCAGTAAGAAAATTAAGATATTTGTTCTCAATAGTTGAATCATTCAGAAAAAAAAAAATCAATCTTTCAATTTGTTTTTAATGTTCAACTGCAAAATAAGTAACTTATCAAAACACTTTTAGTTAAATCAATTTATGTCTTTTGACAGTTAATTCAAAGAGAAAATATCATTGCTTGCCAAGTTTTGCTAACCTATTCTCTATTTCAAATTGCTTAGTGTAGGTTTGTTTGTTAATTCATCATTGCACCAAAAAGCCACCCGAAAATTACTGTGATATTATTGAAATAAAATGGGAGAGCAGCTCCCCTTGAACAGGTCATAAGAACAGCAGTTTGCATTCTGAAAGTTGTCCTTTATCTGTGAATGGTATAAGCAGAGTTTAATTGTTACTTTAAAAAAACAAACCAGGAAAAAAAACAGGGACTGGTGGTGGTGGTGGTAGGGAATATCCTACAGTCACAGGCCAACCAACACTTACACCTGTAGCAAAATCTGCTGTTTCTTTGTATTTGTGACATTTTTTTTGCCTTCAGCCTCACTGTAAACAATTTTGACTGTCCCTAAGGTTTTTTGAACTTTGAGAAGATGACAAAATAATGAGCATTTTTAATGCAGAAAATACAAAAACGTCATCACATGCAAAGACTGATGGTTAATAGTTTTTTTGTATATTGCATTTAGTATTACAAAACTCCTCTGTTTGTCTAATTGCAGTCTTGTCATCATTCTGATTTCATCCTGAATTTAGTTTCTTACAATCAGTCATAAGTCAAACCTCTAAGCTAAACCTCTGGTCTCAGTTTTTTAAAATTCACTTTATATTTAAGACACATTGAAAGCAATTAAGAAATTAAGTAAAACTTCATGGATTGGTGGCATTTTATGACTTATAACTCGAGTCTGCATGAAATTAAAAACAAACAAACAAAAGTGTCTTGAAAATAAAATTGAAATTTTAGTTAGTTCTTTGGAATGCAAGGTCATAAGTGTAGCTGATGAGAGAACTGTTTGGAGAGCTTATTCTTCAGTCATAAGGAACAATGTTCTCCAATACAGCTATGGGTATCTATGGTACAGAAGTTTCTTGCTACATCAGAAAGGAAAGTAATGAAAGCAAGGGAGAATTCTGTCCTATCACTTGGCACAGCATTCCTTGTCTGCTCACTCTTCTGAAGTATGTATCATGACTTTTGAAACTAGAGAGACAGCAGCTATCTGTGAAGGAAATACTAACTCAGCAACAAAATTTTCAAATCAGATATAAAATATCTGGAGTTAAGACATGCTGCATAAAGTTTCCTGCCTTGGAATGACATACCTCACCAGAAAGTCTCTTGTCTCCGAGACAGTGGGGTTTCACTGCTCCTAAGAGAAGGGTAATTTACATTTGCATTTCTTTTTATGAAATATGAAAATGATGAAGACTCTGTCAGACTATCTATGCATACCCATATGAATGAAAATAGCGTGATGAAGCCTTTATTTGAACCATGCAAACACAAAGATTGATTTATACAGTATTGCTAGATAAGTCACCTGAATATTTGTTGTTACTGCATCTTCTCTAGAGTTACAAAGGCTGATTCAGCTAGTTTATCGATATTTATATCACAGTTAATGTATTATTTATTAAATCTAAGAGGACTTTTTGGTGAGTCCATTTGGCTTGCAGTTGGGAAATCTGTGCTTAAACTGCTTAAACTATATTTGGCTTACTTATAGGACAGTAGCATAATTACCTGTGTTGCCAGGGTCTTGTTCCAGAGACTCACATGTGGGGTGATGGCATTACTGTAGTTGTTTAAAACTTACACCTTATCTGCTGAATCATTCTGGAATAAGAAATGGACCTTTAATGTAAAACTCTCGATTTCACACCATTTGCCTCTCTATATTACAAGAAAGGAGTCATCTTAAAGGATTGCTCATGATGATCTCCTGGAATCTTTAAAACACCTCACACGCTAAGACAGTATATCCATAGCACTTCATCATCATGGTGCTTTATCACCTAATAGCATTAATGACTGCTGAAGAAGACCAGCTCTGTTGGAGGTGAGTTGGAGAGCGATCCTGAATTTTAAACTTCTAAACTTGTGTGAGCCTATAATTTTGTTCATTTCTACCTGTAGTGACACAGAGCGGAATTACAGAGCTCTGGGTTGTATCTGTGGTACATGCAGCCTAGCAAAATTTCAATTCCAGGATTACTTATGTCAGTTATAAAGGGGTTTCAGTGTGTGATGAGCCAATTACAGTGTATCTGACATGGGTTAATAACTTTGCTCTGTTTTCCGGAAAATGTATCCATTTCAGAAAACAATATTTTGAATAGGGACTACTGACAAATTTATTGGCCTTCTACAATGGGGTTACAGCATTGGTGGACAAAGGGAAGAGACACTAATGTAATCTACCTGATATGTGCAAAACATTTGACACTATCTCACATGACATCCTTATCTCTAAACTGGAGATACATGAATCTGATGAATTAACAACTCAGTGGAAAAGGAATTGTCTGGATGGTTGCACTCAAAGAAGTGTGGTCAACAGCTTGATGTCCAAGCAGAGACCAGTGGCAAGTCGTGTTCCTCAGGGCATTGTATTGGGACTGAGACTGTTTAACATCTTTGTTGGCCACGTGGACTGTGAGATCAAGTGCATCCTCAGCAAGTTTGCCAATGACACCAGGCTACGTGGTGCAATCAACATGCCAGAGGGAAGGAATGGTATCCAGATGGGCATGGACAGGCTGGAGAGCTGAGCTGATGCAAACATCATGAAGGACTTGAAGGAATACTAAGTAAGTTTGCTGATAACACTAGACTGGGAGGAGTTGTCAGCTCCCTCAAGCACAGAGAGGTCCTGCGGAGAGACCTTGACAAATTAGAGAGGCAAGCAATCTCCAACCATACTAAATTTAATCAGGACAAGAGTTGGATTCTTCACCTGGGATGGGGCAATTCCAGATGTACAGACAGACTGGAGAATGAGATGCTGGAAAGCAGTGACTCAGAAAGGGACCTGGGGGTCCTGATCAGTGGCAAGTTGAATATGAGCCAGCAGTGCCCCGGCAGCCTGGAGGGCCAACCCTGTCCTGGGGCATCAGGCAAAGCATCACATAATATATTGTTGCATGTAGTTTTCCCTTCAGTCACTTTGATTTGTTTTGTGGTTCAAAATAAAAACAATATTCCTTTTTTTAAATACTGAAAAATAATGGATTTCAAATGGCTTTGAATGCCACCAAACAAATTTTTCTCAAGTCTATCCAGTATCACCTACCTTTGTGTCCAGACAGTGCAAAACCCATAGATTTTTGTTTTTCCTTGTTACAAAACCATAAATTAGTTCACATTCATTTGGATTGTGGGCATCTGTTATTAAAAGATGACCAAAACTGGCCAAACTTCTTTCCTGTTTTAAGACGATTATGACTTTCAGTGCCTATACACAGAAACTTCTGACTAACTGAAGATAATCATGTGGTTTGGTCCATAAATGCACAGGTCTCATTCTGGCTTTAATTTTAGGGGTGTAACTCAAAGCAATTCTTGGGGCGTCAATAGGATTAATGCCAAGGAAGAAAGCAAATGAGAACAGACTGTAAACCATATTGTTACAAATCTGTTGTTTAATGGCTGGCTCTTCTAATTTCAATATAACTCATCTGTATAATTTCCAATTAACTTCCTTTTCTTTAGCAAAAGGGATAGGGAGAGGGAAAGTTGGGGATAAGGGTGGTAAGATCCTCATCAAAGGCTTACCAGGGCCAATGAAAACTGTTAATATTACTTAACTAACAAAATAATATAAAAAACTATTATTTCTTTGAAAGAAAAATATGACTCCACTGCTTTCAGATTAGTCTGATAAGGACAGCAACAGAATTACAATTCTTTAGCATGAGATACTCATGTAAGCTTCTCTCCCCTCATGTATATCAATATATAAAAAAAGGGATTTGTTGTTGCTATTTCTGGAGCTCTTTGTTTTGTTTTTTTTACGATAAGGACCTTTAGACCTACTATGTTCCTCTTCCATTGAATTTTTAATAACAGAAAAAGCAGCCATTTAGGTCTGTCAACAGTTTTCCAGTTCTTAAGTAAAAGCTAATAAATATAATAGTTGGGCTGATTACAGGTCTACAGTCAGATAACATATCAAACTCTCCTATTGCGTCACTTTGTGGTTAAAGTTTGAAACATAACACTCCATACTGTGGTTTGGATTCATTTATGCAATGGACACTCGTGTGCATTGTGAACTCTTTATTTTCAGGTCAGCTCAGTTGCTATGAAATTCTCAACAAATAAAACTGTTGTAATAATAAAACCATCTCTTCTTCTTAGTCCAGTTGACAAGGTTATGTCCTTGTCATCTCTAATCTGAGTCTAGACTAGTAGACTAGCACTAAGACACTTTCCAGTTGACTATCACTGCCTTCATTTGATCCAGTAGCTTAAAAGAGGTTGATGCAGATAAGAATAATGTTTTATACCTCTTGTATATTTGCTGACAAAGTTTTATTTCTTTGATTCCCTACCCTTAATTATGCAAGAAAACAAGTCAGTCCACTGTAAAACAAGCTTGGATTAGTTTGTCCTTCCTCAGTATTCTCTCTTTGAGCTGCAGAGACAACACTGAGATGAAATAATGGTATATGTATATAGAGAAAAAGCCTACTGACAACTGCTCTGTTAACAGACTCCTGGTTTCAAGCTTGTCAGTGTGTTCCTGATGAGAACAGTGAGAAGAGTTTGTAAATCAGAATGTTTGACTTTGAACACTAATGTCTGTCAGATACAACAGCAGGACACTTCACTTTCATTTACTACTTTTCTCATTCTGGAAGGCCCAATCACCTACTCTTTTCCTGTATTTTCTCTTCAGAACTATGTATAGAGTATAACATTCAGAAATAGCAAAGCTAAATAATGTAATACAAAGCTCAACTGAAAACAAAATCCAGTTCTTTTCTCTCTAAAACAGATAGTGAATATGTTTGTAGTGGATTGTTTGCCATCTGGAATAGCCATAGTCACACTCATCCTCTGAATCCTGGGGGATATGCAGAAATGTACCTCCCAATTAAGCTCTCAGAATAAAAAGATGGAATATTCCTTGGTATAAAGGCTCCGTAGCACTAATTTAATTGGCAAGCCAAACAGCCATCATTATTTTCACATTGGTTCTATGGCAGATGGAAGGAATAAAGCAAATTCTTTGGGACCTGCAGTTTATTCAGTAGGTGCCCATGTAAATTTTTTGGCCTTAAGGTGTGCTAAAAAATGTTGACATGTAGCCCTTCAGTTTTTTAACTCTGTACAGAAAATTCATAAATAGTTTGTGCCCATATTCAACTACTCATAATTCATTCAGAGCTCCTATTTCTGACCCACTAGTAGTTTTTGCAGGCATTGACTTACAGTGACTTCTGCACAAATATCCGTACAGTGCTCTCTTAAGTTTTTATCAATGTTTGTGTCTGTGACTTTAATTTCCCTCTTACAATGGGATCGAACACAAAGTTACTCAAACGCGTTACAGTGAAAGGGCTAATGCCTGATATATCTTGTGCAGGACAACCCATGATGGAGACAAGAAAACCCTGTAATGCCCACAAAGTATAATGTAGGAACCATCTAAAGAAAAATTAGTTTGGGCAGGAAGAATAAAATTAGTATTTTCCAGGGAATTGGAGGCCTGTTTCCTCTATGTCTCCTTGGTATGTTTTGTTCAAGCAAGTTTCTTCCAGAAAGTGGACAGCTCCAGAACCAACACAAAGTGAGGGTCCTTAACTGCATCCTATGGTATCAGTATGATTTTCATAAAACTCTCAGTGTCCCATTTTGTTTTGGAGTGTATTTTCATAGTGCTTCTTGATGTTTCCATTTTTACAGTGTTGTCTCACTTGAGTCAGAGAACATTTTGGTTAGATTTTCTTTTCCTCCCAACAAACAGATTTGCAAAATATTAATTTGTCATTGAAAACAAAGGGAGGGAAGGAGCTACTGGAGACAAATGCCATGTAAACTGTGATGTTTTTTGTTAGTCTGCCTTTGCAGAAGAAATATCATGAGGGAAAACTAAGTTAGCCAGTATGAATTGGATTGGGCAAGTTCCAGTAGAACAATCTGGAATAAAAGGCAACACAAGCAAGAATGTGTTTAATCTGGATGTATCCCAGGTTTACGTAAGTATACAGAAAACTGCTGTATGAGAGGAACAGGATAATTGATGTCACAGCGATATAAAGTATATCCTTCACTTTCTGCATATTTAGGTATATTTATCCAAGTTACGTTACAGTGCAGTGTCTTTTCATGAAATGATTGCAAACCACTGCAAGAGATCATGTTGTTTTGTTCACTCCTATCCTCAGCTCAGAGCTTTCAACAACCAAAAATGTTCTGGCAGAATCATAGCACCAGTTTATCTACTGACATGATGAGCCAATATGTTTTAGAGGCACATAAATCTCTCACTAAAAAAAAAGAGTATGTCTGGATTGATACAATGTCTCCAGAGCTGTTGGAAGCCAATAAGATTTGCCTGAAGCTATTCAGTTGCCATCTACACAAATCATGGTTCATGCAGTGAAAACTGGCTTATCCTTGACTCCAGTGTTTTAGTGCTGCTTAACTCAGAGGAGGACAGATGGATAATTTCAAAAGCCTGGTGTACAGGGTCTCACACAGAATGCAGGAGCTGTATTTTTTCCCTTAGGAACATGCATCCAAAGGGTTGGTCTAAGCTGCAGAACACATAGGTGGCTGAGTTTCTATATGTGTGACCACAGAGACCAGACAAGAGGCTGAGAGGCCAAATTCTACCATCCCCTGGGAGTTTTTCCAGCAACCACAGCCACTGTGATTTATAACCCCAGACACTGCTGAATTGTAAATAGATCTAATCATGAATCAATGTGACCAAAACACTAAGAATGGTAAACATCAGAATTCCCTGTCAGATTGCTAAGCTTCTAATCTTGATCTTATCTTTAACCTAGGCATATGTTTGGTAAATATGAACTGTTGGCCACTTCCACTCACTCTTTTGCCTAGTCATCTGTGTGTCTTTCATGACAATGAGAATGGGGCGGGGGGGGGGGGGGAGAGGAAGGAAGTTATTTTCACTCTCAGCAAAAAGCCAAATTGTTCTCATCATATCTACCATGATAGGAAAGAAAGATGGGAGAGGGTGTTCAAGTTCTCTAGGTCCAGGTCTTGAAATTGTTTCTTTAGGCTTCTCTGGTCCATCACCTGATAGTACAACCCTAATTTGTATACACACATGTGTCAGCTGTGCCATGTGGACTACTTGTCATTGGCTTATCTGATTTGGGCATCATTTCCGCTGATGGAAAATACCGTCCTACGAGTTACCTACCAAGGGAATGGAAAACAGTATGTCAGATTTCTTCATGGCAGTCAGGAAAGTGCTAGACTTGTCATTTGAGACTACTACTTTATTGTAAGCTGTATTAAACTGCCCCCTTCATTTGTTATTTGTCCAGAAGCTCCATTCATCTGCCAGTACACTGAAAGATGTGTTTCTGGTGCTGCTTCCAAAACCTCGTGGCTCCCCCTTGACTATGGGGCCAATCACAATGCTGCTACACTTAGCACTGGATTCTTGTTGAAAATAACCAGCATTCTAAGTAGCTGCACAAAAGAACAGAATTAATTTCCGAGAGATGTTATGGATAGCTGGCTGGAGAGCAACTTCTCACAACTCCTAGACTGCTGGAAAGATGACAACCTGTGGTGGTGTCCCTTGACAAAAAAAAAAATCAGAAAACTGAGAGATGAGAGGATTCCTCCAGTGTGGCTACTTGCTGAAAAAGCTTCAAGTAAAACTTAAATGGTGAGTTAATTGTAAGAATAAGCTCAGAGACAAGCTGGTTTCCCAGAGTGTCCTGATCTTGATTTTCCTTCACTCCTTACTGCAGTATTTTGCCACTTAGAGTGAAATCAATGTTTTTACAATAAAGTACAGCTGTGACATATGATCTTTTTACAAAGACTGTTGGAAAGAGAGAAATCTTACAGTAGTTTCACCTACTACCAAAAAATGTCTGTCTATAAACATAATAATATAATGTAGCTAAAGTTCAAGCTTTTGATATTAAGAAATTTCAAGTCTGTGGGACTTAGACCTCTGAAAAATTTGGAAAATAGGATCACATTTATTCAGATATTCCAAACACTTTCAGGCAATTATCTTTCAGTGGAGGAGGACAACTTCTCTACTGTATTCTTAGAGACTTTTCCTGTGGACTTCTGATGTTGGAACAGCTGCCTTGCCACAGTGAGAAAAATGAATTGTTAAGGTAAAGATGTGGGCTCCTATCACTCTTGATAAAAGCAAAGCCTGTATTTGCTTGGTACTTGCTTCCATTAAAAAATGATGAGTGACATTTTATGACAAAGTAATTTCACCTGAGGTGCTTTTCTAGACAGAACATGACATGTCCTACATCCTTTGCTGAAGATACAGGAGGGGTTTGTTATGCTATAGAATACAGTAGTTACAGGGATGCTCTGATGTAATATTGTTATTTCTTTCTGGACACTACAAAGGTATACAAAATGTCACTTTTTCCAAATGCTTATCGTCAGAAAGGTGAAAAAAATTCATAGCACATGACAGTCTAAGACCAGATTTTGTACAAGACTATATGAAACATTTGTTTGATCAGGGGGATGTGTTCATAGTATCTTGGAGGTAAGGATGTTTCTGTAGAACAATGCTGGAGAACCATAAGTTGCAGGGTGTGCATTCCTTCCACTAATCCAGCTGACAGCTCTGTGTAATTTCCCCCAGCTCAGCTGCACTGTTCAATTGCATACTGGCCAACACAGCTAAAATACCAGCCAAAGAAGGGGGAGGGAAATGTCTGACTTTTCCAGCAGCAGATTAATGTGTCAAAGGGAGAGGAAGTAAGTATTGAAAATATCAGGTGCACTTCAGAGTTGTGTCTGCCAAAGGGTGGACCTGCATAATCTGTCTCTTAGCCAGCAGTATTACATCAGTGCCTCAGCTTTGCACTTACAATCTCTAAAACTGAGTGAGCATTTGGAAAAGTCTGTATCATACATACTTACATAAATGCATACACCCATACATACTATAACATCTCAGGAAAGATCATCTGCTGAAGATGTACCCAATCCAAATAGCTGTCACCGTGTTAAACAAGGAGGGATGGTTTACCCTGAGACTTGAACTGCTGTAGCACATCACAAACTATGTGCAGAGGTATGGAAATTCTCTTTGCTGCTTCTTCTGTCTTATGGTAGCTGCAGAAATTATAGACTCACAGAATCACAAAATGGCCTGTGGTGGAAGTGACCTTGAAGATCATCTCATTCCAATCCCACTGCAATGGGCAGCAACACCTTCTGCTAGACCAGGTTGCTCAGAGCCCCATCCAGCCTGGCCTTGAACACTTCCAGGGATGGAGGAGCCACAGCTTCTCTGGGCAACCTTTTCCAATGCCTCACCACCCCCACAGGGAAGAATTTCTTCCTAATATCCAACCTAAACCTTCCCTCTGCCAGTTTGAAGCCATTCCCCCTTGTCCTGTCACTCCAGGTGCTTGTAATACACTTTTTCCATCTTTCCTATAAGTTTCCTTCAGGTACTGGAAGATCACAATTAAGTTATCCCAAAGCCTTCCAGGCTGAACAATCCCAATTCTCTCAGTCTTTCCTCATACCAGCGGTGCTCCATCCCTCCTATGCTCCTTCGCCTCCTTTCCTTTGAGTTTGGTATTATAGTGACAAGAGATGACTTAAAGAAAACCACAGATACTGAATACATTTCCAGGGTTTGAACAAGCTTAGCTCAGGAAACCTGAGGATTATTCCACTTTTCATGGTCTTCTGGTTAAGAGCAACACCTGGAATGATGTGATCTTGTGACAAGTAGCAAAAGAAAATCGGTTCATCCTTTAACTTTGAAATCTAATGGGATTTCATATGATGATGAAATCATTACCTACTTGTGGCAAAGAACCCTGAGTCTTGGACAGTGGTCCCTCAACCTACCTGCAGTTGTTTTCATTAGATTATGAAGTTCTGTGTGCAGTGGTGATCCCTAACACTAGAACTGAAAGTTGGAACTTGAGAATGAGCTGCTCTTGGAGCAGGACAAGGTTTCTGTGTTCCTCCTGACACAAGTAGGTGGTCAGGTGTATAGCAAGGGAGATCAGTACAGTGGTTTTGATTCATATTTTAGCTGAAGCTGACCCTGCCATCAGGTGGATAGAAATGCAGCCACAGTTATCCTGCTAAGCTCCTCAGCTTGATCCCTACTGATATTTCAGGCATTACCTTGGCTTTGCTAACTTGGACACATCAGCATCATGAATTATGTATAAATAATGACTTCATCTGAGAGCATTTAATTTTAGAAAGCTGGTGTTCAAACTACTGTCCACCCAGGTTGCTAGCACATGAAGGCTGTAAATTTGGCATTTGAAGCAGTGTTTCTGTAGTGTGTACAACTTATTTCACAGCAGTAAATCTGTTCAAGTGTCATTGCCATTTTTTTGCTTTTCCTGCTCATTGCTGTTGTTTGGGCATGGGGTTGTGGTTTTGTTTGGGTTTTTGTGTTTTTGTTTGGGGTTTTTTGTTTTTGGGTTGTTTTTTTGGTTTTTGGTTTTTTTTTTTTTGGGGGGGAGGGCAGGGAGATTTGGAGGGTTTTGTGATACAGTTATTTTGTTTTTCAAAAGAGATCTACTAGTAGTGAAAGAGTTGTTTACAGCTTAGAAAAACCCAAATCATATATAAACATTGAAATCTGAGCTTGACATGTTTCTTTCTTCTGTCTTCCAGGTCTAAATCTTAATATTCCATAAAATGCATAGTTCTAAGGATTCTGTTGTAATCCAGTTGAATAACAAATATTTTCCATGTCTCTTTCTTCTTCCAAATAGCATATATCAGTATGAAAACCAGCATGAGATAGCATAGGACCAACATCCCAAGACACCAAACTACAAATTCTGAGCCTGCAGAGACCAGAAGAGAAACAGAGATGATAGAAAAGATGATTGTGCCTTTTAATCATCCCAGTTATATGAAAATCAATATTACTGCTTTTTGGGATAAAAGCAGGGATGTGACAGAAGTCAGAAAAAAACCCTCATTTTATTTCCCTTTCCATGTTGAAATTATACAAGAATGTTGTGGGGAAAATTATGACATGAGATGACTTGACACAGGAGAACACAAAAGTATAGTTTAATTTAGTCTTCATTACAACAGCACATATGTCTAAATCTACTTCATGATAAAGATGGAAAAATGTCAGTGTCTCCAGTAAGAATGGAATCAGGAGCATAAATAATTTCTCCCTGTAATCTGTATAATTGGAAAATACGAAGCCAGTTAAATATGCTATTGTGTCTAAATGTGACAACACGAATAGGGAATGTTATTAGACACAACTGATTCTGGTTTCTAGTGTGTTAGTCCTGGTACTAAAAGCACACTGAGTGAATTGAGGATAAAATTGCCGTAGTAGGTGTAAACTGAGTTGATATACAGATGCTTAAAAGAACTGAACAAAAATTCCTCCTTGATGGGTCTCTTCATGGCATTTATGACTTTCACCAAGAGTATCTCGATTACTAGAGGACAGTAGAACCTTACCCAGAACACTGTCTGCCACAGATTTCCTTTAAGCTACAAGTGTGTATCTTTTCTTTACGCTTCACAGACAGTCTTTTGGCAGATATCTTGTGTCTTGTCCCTTTATTTCTTTTGAGGATGAATAAATGCACTAAACTTTGATGTTATGACACTATCAGAAACCTTTTCTTCCCAATTAGCTGGCTGAATGTATGAGTAAAGCAAAAGTCCCCTGCTTGATCAATACAGTTAACTTCACTTTTGTTTTAAAAAAAAAAACATCAAACAGGTAACATTTTTCAAGTTTGCCAGAATGAAAACAACAAAGTTCTCAATCTAGATGTAGCTCTCTTGCATTTCCCTTTTGAGGATAATCTGTCCATTCCCTTTTTTCACATTTTTTTAAGACAAGTCTTCTCTTACCATAACTTGCTATGATTATTTTTGCATGGCATGGACACCTTTCCAATTCTTGTATATACAGGTCACAGCTGCAGCAACCTGAGTCTCTGGCAGTGTAAAATGAAATAATCTCAGCAATCTTTCAGTGATTGTTTGATGCTTTCTCAACAAAACCTGAGACTGACTACACCTTTAAATTTTAGAAATATCATGGCTTACTTCCAGAGATTGCATTTTACAGGTGGCTTCTTTTATTACTTTTTTTTTTTTCTTTAATGGTTAGACCTGCACAACTGCAGCATGTTGTTCTACTCTGTAGCCACTATATACAATCTTGTTCATCAGGGAGGCATCTATTTTAAAAAAATGACAACCTTATGATAAGTGCTGTTTTCTCCTGGGTAGTCACAGGTAAAACTTCACAGAAGAGTCACCACCAGATTTTCTGTTATGGAGTTTACCCCTTGATGAACTGATTCAATGCTTTGAATTACTGTTTAGCAAGATACAAGAGTTTTTCAGGAGTCTGGGGTCTGGATCTCGCTGTTTAATACACACTAACTACTCCTGTAAGAGTGGCTAATCATACATCCTTTCTTTTCTCTCTAAGATTTTTATGGATTGTTGGTAGCTGGAAATTTAAAGCAACCAGATTTGTAGTGGCAACTGATAAAATCCAGGGTTTTTTAAACAATGAATAAATCTCTTACTTTGTAATTACAAAAATCTTTCTGTATGGAGTTGAATATGAATCCAAAGGAGCTTATCCACTGAAGATACAAACCTCATCTTTCTCCTTCAGGGTTGTGAGACAGAAAAGCTGTGTAAACAAGGACAAATACTGGTGGATTTATTTGGTTCATTTGCTCTTCTCTTAATGTTCTAAGAAAGCTTGCAATCCAATCATAAAACCATGGAAAAAGGAAAAGAATACCAAAGGAGTTGTGTGGAACTGAGCCGTAGCAGAAAAGGATACTCCAGGATTTTGAAAAATATTCTTTCGGTAACCTAAACCAAACTGCAAGATCAGCTTAATAAAATCAGTTTGTGTCATCAGCCTGTTATCAGCACTATGGTTTTAAGAAATTTCAGATATCTGTGCAGAAACTGAAGTAAGAAATTTTACACAAGAATTAACCTTTCTGAAGCTATAGTAATTAGACAGACTTGTGTTATATGCACTTTGCTGTTGACATCTTTTTCTGCCATCTAGACAGATCATTACTGAAGTGTCAGACTTGTCTTTTTCAGGATCTTCATAGACAGCTTTTCATTTTTGCCTTGATAACAAGATTATTATATTGATTTCTGCTTCCTTTTAGTTTTCTTTAATTTTATTTTTATGCAGAATATTCATAATGTAGAATATAATTACACAAAGCATTTTTAATACATGAGAGATCAAATAAAAACACCCAAAATATCCAGAAGTTAAGTCTGTAGATAAATGCATCTGTAGGTGTAGAGTCATTAAATTTCACAATTCTTCTCTTTCAATTGTTTTAATATTATACCAGTAATATAATGACTTTATTTGCCTTTCAGCTCTCACTTTCCCAATATTTCACTTGAGTTTCTGAAAAGTCCACATTTAGCCCACAACCAGCAGAATTCTAAATAGAAATTTATACTGAATTCCATGGATTCTTTGCCACATCTGTACTCTTTCAATACGAAGTACAAAAGAATTTCATCCATTAAATTTGTAATCAAAGCATCCCTCGGGTTCTAATCAATCCTACAGCTTTGAAAGACAATAATTCTGGAGGAAATCTGACAGAGGACAGGGTTATCTTGATGCACTTTCTCCTCTCTTGAGGCTCAGGAAGTTTCTAAGGATGAGAGGCTGCTCCCAGCAGCAACACAGATGGCAAAAATAGGAGCTGACCTACATTAATGTGTAGTCATTCTGAGAAAAACTGGTCTCACTGAGCCTTTTTACTTGTAGACATAAGTAGGATTAGTGTCTCACCAAATAAGTGGTCAGCTGTGATTCTTAAAGGAAGATAAATATTCATTGAACAGGGGTCTGGATGGCAGAACTGTTTCATCCTCTTCCTTCAGCTGGAAATACAAGTTTTCTCCTATGATAGCAACGAAATATACCCAGAAGCTGATAGGCATGTGGAAAAGCATTGCCTATGGAAATATATGAACTTTCAAAGACATTTGAGAGAGCTAAGTGAAAAGAGCACCAAACAGTTTGGTTCTTCTTTCCATGCAATGTTAATTTATTTCTAGTCTTTCTCTGTGATAGAAAGAGACCTATTTGATAAATGCCATTATGAATGGGACTACTCCTAACCTAGGCAGTGAAAGAACCATGTACTTTAAGAAGAATTTGAAGTTCTAAGATCTGCCAGACTGAAACCTACCAGTCTTAGGATTTTTTCCTCTTTCCCCCACTTCTTGTAACGGGGAAATTCCTCATTCACAGGAACTACGGGTGGCTGTGAAAGAGCACAGCTTTTTTTTTTTTTTGTTTATGTGTCTAAAATACCTATGAGTTGGGAAGCAAAAATAAAAATAAAGATGTTGTTCTTGGCTCTTTTCCTGTCAAGTTTTCTGGAAGATAGCTCTTTGCTTCCCAGGTTTAATTTATATTTTCATTTAAGGCTTTTACCTTGCTGTAAGATCCTCACAGTCTTTTCTGCTTCTCAGGAAATGTCTTTTCACCATCTCCCTCACAGGCTTTAAAGCACCGGTGTGTGTTCCCTCCTCCTTTCAGTAATCAACAGGTGAGCTACAGAGCATGAGACTTATTTTTAAATTCTTTTACCTTTGAGTTCAGTCTGCCACCTCTAAAACATCTTTCTTAAGACATCCTTATTTCCCCAAGAGAAGGCACAATCTTTGTCCAGGAGATCCTACCTGGTCCTCTGTTAAAGAAACTTTATGAGTCTGAGAACAAAAAAGAAATAAGAGTATTTATCACAAATGAAAACTTTGTCAAAACAGAAATGCAGTAAATCTGCTTTCTGTGGTTGGATTTTCAAGATAATGTAAATTAATTAAGAGACGAAAATATTTCTGAAAGCTGAGATCCTATTACATAATTTCTAAATACTCCCATTTGAGTAGAACAGGTCTAGTAGGATCATGATAATGTATTCTTATTGCACCCTAAAAATATACTTTCTTGATATGAGGTACAAAGAAAAGGTGTTGCAATAATTTTGTAGTCATTCTGAAGACCAGATTTTATGGAATTTTTGTTGTATCTTGGAAAATAGGAACTATTGACTTGAGGGCAGAAAAAAACTTTTATCAGTGACACGGACACAGTCAAAATGGTTCCCGAGGCCAGATTTTTGGTGAGCACACAGTCAGACCTTTTGTGCAAGCTTTTGGTGTCACCATGTGTTCTTCTGATGGCAATCCCAAAGCTGACTTTTGCAGAGAAAACAAACTGTGCCAGCAGTAGTAGCTAAAAAGACACTGACATAAAATATGGGATTAGTGAGGGTGCATTAGACAATCCAATATTTAGTGTAGAATATTTATATATTTAGTGTAGAAATAGGTATTGAGAATTCGTGCAGTCTGACAGTTCCACATCCTCTTCCTGCTGCTACCCTTGCTTTCAATTTGGAGAGACAGTGGATTTTCTTTTCATCCATAAGAGGAACTTGATTTAGATTTGGGGACTCTTGGATATACAATATTTAAAATGCTTTTCCCTTCCTTGTGGTTTCTTCTTTGCTTAGCACTCACCACATGGAATTACCTTACTTTTTATGACTTTGATTACCATAAACCATAGAAGAAAAAGTTTTCTTTAGCTTTCTGTAATTTTTTTGTCCTTCTCCACTGTGGATATAAATAGTGCATTGTGTATTTTCTTCTATTAATATTACACATTTTGGTCTACCTTGACAAAACCCTGAAGAAATTCACCTGTTAGTTTTTACCTCTTGGCACTTTCAAAGTAGCACAACTCAAGAAAACTAGAAAACTATTTCATAGCTAGATTGCTTTAGTTTTAGTTTTTAAATTTATTTTTTCTCTATTTCGCAAGTGGTTTCCTATTCTAGAAATTGTCATTGTAAGAAGGAAATTATGTAATTAAGGAAATTATTAAATATTTTGAAGTGCCATTTCAATACTGTCTTTAAAATACTGATCTCCCAAGTATTTTCATTTATTTTACCAATTTCAGTGTTGTCTTTTTCTTCACTAATGCTACCGCTCTCTTTTAAATTACTTTGAACCTTTCTTTGTTGTGTCTAATTCTCATACCCCTCCACCTGTGCAGTTTATACTAAAGAGCCTGAATTCAAAGGCCTGGATACAGCCAGATCTGTCTCTACAATTTCCATTTCAGTTGAATTTGCCATACTTACACTGAAGTGCATGGCAGCACAAAATAGGTATCCTGTGTTTTACATAACAGCTATTTTTAGGACTAATTCAAATAGTGGCTAGAATACTGAACCTATAGATTCTGAGAAATCTTAGTTCAGAAACTTATGGTTTTTAATGAGTATTTTATGAAATAGACTGTCTTTTCTCAATACTCCTTGCATGCTATTTGTTAAACCTGCTTTTAGGGTTTTAAGGAAGATCTTGTTTTGCTGTACATTTTTTTGGTACAGACTGGGAGATTCCTGGGGCTCCAGTATCTACACGGGCTAAGTAGCTTTGAAAATAACATTTGTAGAGAGAATTCAGATCTGTAAGTGACACTGTGTGTTTTATAATGCAACAGACTCTGAAATAATGAGTACTGTGCAATTATTCGTAAAAGAATTCTGGTGCATTGGTGAAGGAAAGAAAGGGAGAGATGGAAACAGGGCTAGAAGGAATGGCATGGGTGTCTTTATGTAAAACAGTTTGTTCCCTTCCCTGTTCTTTTGGATTTCCAGCCTTTTCAAATAGCTTCTAAGAATATTGGCTTATAACAAAAATATGCTTTGTGTTAATATGTGAGGAATTTAGGTCACTGAGCATTATTCATATTTCTCTAGCCCTTGAATTAGATGAGGTTTCTAATAGCCACTGCAGCTAATGAAAGTTGTTTCTGTTTTCATACCAACTTTCAGAAAAAGAAATGCCAGGAAAAATCTGCATGACTGTAGATTGCCAATTTGCCAGGTCTAGAAGGAAAATGTGCTGCTGTATTATAGCAAGAGTGCTGTTCTACCAAAAAATGAAATTGCAATTCATTGATGGATTGATTGATTGACTGATTTGGAATAGATTCTTCTATCCAGAAAACAGATGTGGTAGAATTCTTCATGTTCATTGTTTTCTTCTTAGATGTTAAGGTAGGAGAATGTGATCCAACAAAGTGGAGAAGATAGTCTAACAACATTTCCTGCTGAAACTAGGTAGGAACTGTCCTTCAGTGGCCAGGCTTGTGGAGACAATATTGATATACTGGAGTATGTATCTTAGCCAAGCAGCTGGCCAGGAAGAAGTTGTGTTAGGACAATATTTGTTCAGATTGATACTGTCTGGAAGGATTGCAACTGCTTGTTCTTCCCTTTTTTTTTAGCCAGCTATAAAGGCCGAAGAGCTGCAGATACATTAAAGAGTAATCCTCTGGAAAGTCTCTGTGGACATATGTTGGGGGTCGTCAGTAGTCACAGTCTTTCTACAAGTATTAAAATAGAGTTGGGAAACACTTGTGTAGTTGACTGAATGGCAACTGTTGTTCAGAGAAGATTCCCTGTCAGGCCAGGTGTCCTTATGACGAGTGGAAAAGGCCAGGTGTTACCAACAGAGGCAGCCTTCTGTGATGGCACCTTGTGCAGTTTGCAGTGCTTTTGATGTAGACTACATAAGCAAAATCAATATAGTTCCCATATAAATAAACAACCTTCAGGAGACCCTCATAATGTATCCTACACCCCAGGTGGTTTTGTGCCAGAAGTCTTATATAACATTGTTGAAACTAAGAAAGTTGATTTGCTAAAGTGGTTGCATCTGCCAGCAGAAGACCACATCTTGCAATTATGACCTTAAATATGACCAGCTTGTAGCTTGTTCCCCTCTAAATGACAAGTTGGCAAGTAATGGGAAAAGTACAAAAAATTAAGGCAAAGCCTGAAAAGTAGGAAAAGTAGAAAGTGAAGTTTCCTACATGAACCCAGTTTCTACCTCTTCTGCATGTGCACCAAAAGATCTGTTTTCCTCTCTTTCCCTCAAAAGATTCCTGCATAATTCTGTTCACAGACCAGACAGACTGGGATACTTTACTTGGTTTAATTAGCAACTGTTCAATAGTTTTTTCCTTCTGCTCATTGTGTGGCCCATTTGCCACATACTAGTCAAACCCACATCTGAAAACAATGCTATCCATTTTGTTTTGACGTTTATTAGGCAATGTGTCAATGGAGAAGAACCACTTCACACACATTTCATTTTCACAGTGGAGTATTATAGTTATTCCCACAGTGAAAATTGCAAACTACAGAACAGACACATAGACTGACCTATCACTAAGTTTTGGTGCCAAAATAAGACAAGCAGGATCTGGATTTTTTTTTTTTTTTCAGGTATCTTAGCATTTTGGTATATGTGGAACGTTCACAGTAAAATCCCTGCCAGTTTCAGTTGTCATCACAAGAGTCCAGTCTTTTTGTGGGTGACATCCAGGAACGTAAGTCTAGACAAACACAAAATGAAGAACAGCCCATTAGCAGCTGACCTAGGAAGAGTTCAGCTTCAGGGAGTTGTCCAGTACCAGTTTGAAAGTCTGGAGCATGTTATTGTCTCATCCCTTTCCCCAAGGCAGGATTCAGCTGCACAAGTCATGAGACTAGAATCTGGAGAAACTTGTGAAATCAAAAGGCTTCTAAGATTGTATCTTTTTTTTTTTTTTTTTTTCTCCAAGGTCTTTTCTCAGACCATGGGGAAAAGCAGAATACAGTTTCAACATTTAGCAACATGTACTGTTTGATGTGTTTGGATTTCAGCATTTCAATTTTTTTCATTAATTATTTTTGTAGTGGAGGGCTTCTCAACATATCTTTCATCCTCTTTGAATAATATCTGGCTGAACAAAAAGGGCAAAGGAGTTGTAACTGTCTTTTAAAAATGAAGAATATTGTGAATTTATTTGAAATCAGAACTGTAAAAAACCAAGAAAACTATCAAGTTTCAAGGAAATGGAACTTTTATTTACTGATCTTGGAGTCTGTAACTAGTTTTTCAGAGCTTTTGCCTCATTTGCCTTTTCATGTCTGTAGGTAACATTGTTGTCATGTCATGACTCTCATTCTTTCCCAGAGTGGGTCTACTCTTCCTTCAAAATGACACAGCAGTCTTAGAAACTGTACCCTAAAATCTGTGCTCAAAGGCCTGAGTTAAGATTACGTGGGAAATGATAATTGCACTATTTCCCAGCTTTCATCTGCATGCCTTGTCAGATCTAATTTTACCCTCTGTATGTGTGTGCGCGTGTGTGTGTGTTCACAAGGGAGAGAAAGAGTGTCACAAAGAAGGTAAGTGAGGTCTTCAAGAAGAAACATGGAAAAGTGCAGTGGTTCTAGATTGTGACATGAAGGAAAGCCAACACTGTGGAGCTGTAAAATCCAGAGCACAGAGCTCTACTGCTCACTCTGGAAGTGGAGGAGGGAGCCTTGCAGAGTGAGCTGCCTGCTTACAGAGACCAGGGCTACTTCCTGCCTGAATTAGCAACAGTTTTTGCACAGAGATGAATCACAAGCCCTCTAGTCTGTCTTGCAAGTTCTGGGAAGAAATGTGGCACAGAAATGTGGAACTTACTGCTACTATACCTGATCTATGTTGCATTGTCTCTAATAGATCTTTCTTCTTTTTCTGTCTCAACTGTCTGCTGTCCTGGCTTTTTCACTTGTCTCACTCCTTCAAACTTAATTTTCTCCTCCTTGTCTCAGTCTGTTTGCTGAGCTAGTGCCAGTTCTTCCTGACTCATAATCCATTTTTTGTTCCATTTTATTGGCACGTGGTCACCCTTTCAGTCACATGTGCATTCTTTAGTCCCACTGGCTCCAACCAATAGTTTCCCTCCTAGGATCCCTGTTTAATACTTTTGTCCCACCCTGGTCCCTCCACAGTTCACAATAACCGAGATCTTTCAGTTTTCTGCAATTCCAAGCTTTTCATGGGCAATACAAATAGGATGTTCAGCAAGTCTGAAGTTCTGATTCGCCTTTGCTGGGAGGAAAACTCTTTCACATGCAAATATCTGGTGTTGGTCATGTTGAGCTGTGTTTATAATGCTTTCAGCTTGGTTAAATCTGGCTGCATTTTACTGGAACTGATCAAGACAGAAACATCTGGCCTTCAGTGGTATTCTTGTGAAATTGCTTTTCAGCAGTGGCTTGCTCTAGGTCTTTTCAACTGTTTTGTTTTCTTTATTTCTTCTTTCAGTTACCATTATTTATCAGTAGTAGTACAATTCATGTGGCTAAAACAACACATTTCTGTTCTCTTTTTCTCAGAAATGGCTTACATTTTTCAGCTGGAATGTAAAACAGTAAATCAACCTTTGAGCAGCATGAAAAATACGAGCCTAAATCTTACAGGTTTGTAAAGTTTAAGCAACTGAAAATGGGCTTTTCTAACAGACGTGTAGGGGAATTTCCACAAGCAGGCACAAGTCACCATGTCATGCATTAGCAGAAATAATTCTGTGTTGTTACAATGTATCCAGAAGAATAAAGCAAAACAGAAAGGCCCTTAATTTGCAGAGAGTCAAATTCTAGAATCTGAATATGTGGGAATTTCAAAAATGAAATGAGATGTAATTAGTTTTTATGTGCCTTTAACACCCACTGCTAACAATTTATTATATTTTCATTACTTTTACTTGGTAAGTGCAGGGCACTAGTATGCAAATAACCAACATACAGTAGCATTCTGGAAAGTGTCAAACACTTGGGAAAGCTTTCTTCTTCCTCCTCTGCCCCTCTTTTTTTATTTGCTTTGGACTGTTTTCAAGGAATTTGGAATCAGCTTAAATTTTTGAGGGTTTAACCCATTTATGAGCTTTGGAAACATGTCTCCACAAACTCCACTTGACCATCATGTTTCTCAAGAATGCTGAAGTTTTGTCAGATTGTGACAAATACTTTCTTAAAGTAGTAAGTTTGCAGGCTGTTACTCTGGGAACACAGCAAGAAAGAAAATTGGATTGGCTAGCTTTTGGTTTCCAAAGCTCTTTAACTCATTTGAGCTATATGCTGCTTTTATATTTCATTTTTACAAAAAGTATGGTTACATTAAAAACATTTTGAGACTCTGGAGGGTTTTTTTAGTGAAAAATAGACACTTTAACACTAAAACACGTACAATTGTTGTAAAGCATAACTCTCAGTTTTACAAATTCTGTTGACTAAAATCTTTACTAAAACATCATTATGACTTCAAAATCTGATTCTGGTCTTCTGACCTTGCGCTGTTTACATGAATACTAAGGTAAGACTAAATGAGGGGGCTCTGGTTTTGTTGCAAACATGTGGTACTTACAAGTAACAGCTTAACAGAATGTTTCTCTTCACCTCTACTGTATGTTCCAAACTGTCCAAAGTCAATTCATCCTTCCTTTGTGTTTGTTGTGACAATGAGAAGTCATGGCTACAGTTCTTTAACTTCTGAATGAACATTCAAGAAAATAATTTGAGGGTTTCTGCTGTCAAATATTAAGTCATTAATATTACATTATTATTACAAATGCATCTCAAAAATTTGGAGCTCTACTTAGTGTTGACAATCTCCAAGTGCACCAGCTGTTTAGTTTTATACAGTGCCTTCAGTGACTAGCCCTTCTCAACTACTGATTCTAGAATCATAAAATGCCAGAATCCAATGCCTCACAATCCCTTCAGTGAAGAAATTCTTCCTGATGTCCAACCTGAACCTGCCCTGATGCATCTTAAAGCCATTTCCTCTTGTCCCATCACTGGTTGCTTGGAACAGAGGCTGACCCCCACCTTGCTACACCCTCCTTTCAGGTACTTGTAGAAAGCATTAAGGTCTTTCCTGAGCTTCCTCTTCTCCAAAATGAAGAAGGTGTTTTAGTATCAAGAGATTCCTTTCTTTCCTTACTTAACACAAACACTGGCCCCAGAACTATCACAAAGGGCAATTTTTTCATGTCTCTCCAGCTGTTTTTTGTGGTTGAAAGTTAACCTCTCCAGTTGCTCAGAACTTTAGATTATCCAGATTAGTTTTTGCTGACAGTCTCTCACACCATCCAATAAAAATGCTGAACAGAGAAAGACATCAAACTATTAGTGTGTCCAAGATAAGGAAAGATCTTGAGAACGAGACTTGTGAGGAACCTCTGAGGTCACTTGGTCTGTTCAGCCTGAAGAAAGGGGGCTGAGGGAAGACCTCATTGCAGTTACAACTTCCTCATGAAGGGAAGAGGAGAGGCAGGCACTGATCTCTGCTCTGTGGTGAGTGGACCCAAGGGAATGGAATGAAGCTGAATACGGGGAAGTTCAGAATGAATATTAGGAAAAGGTCCTTCACTTAGGGGGTGATTGGTCTTTGGAACAAGCTCCCCAGGGATGTGGTCAGAGAACCAAGCCTGTCAGTGTTCAAGAAATGTGTCTGGATGATACCCTTAGCTGTAGGGTTTAGTTTTGTTTAGTCCTGTGAGGAGCAGCAGTTGGACTCAATGATCATTATGGATCCCATTCAACTTGAGATATTCTATGATCCTATGATTCTACAAAATTACTACAAATCCAGCAAGACCAGAGCTCACTGTGTAAATATTCTCAACCAGTTGGCCTACATATTCCCATTGGAGCAGTGAAGGGTAAGTTCCCAAGTCTTTTCTTAGGCATAAATAAGGAGATTGGATTAAAAAGGATTGCATGTTTAGTGTACTGTGTAGTACAATTTAACTTTAATATGTCCAGCAATCAGCACTTAAGCTTGTCAGAAAATAGTTGAACATTTTCTCCCCTGTAAAAACACCAAACAAAACAAATGAAACCAACACTTTAGTTTTCTGGCAACGAAGAACTGAAAAATACTTACTAAAAATAAATGTTAAAAAAAAAAAAAAGGATATAAGTAGCAGAAATCTGGAAGAAAACTTCTAGCAGAATATTCTTGTTTTCACATTAAAAGATTAAAATTCAGTGTGAACTTCTTGATTTTTTCCAAGAAGGTATTTTACAGTAAAAATACAGTTTTCATTAAAATATTTGACAATTTCCTGAATGTGACTGAAAATCAGTCACTGTTTTATCCAAGAAGTAGTTTAATTTCCAGATTTTATGTCTCACTGCAGAGGAAAAGTTCACCAACAATTAGTTTGACTGATTATTGAGAAAATCCAGGGACAACTAAAGCATATAGTAAAATATAGTTTGTCCATTAACTTTCTTATCATAGTATAAAAATACATTTTCATTTTATAATCCATTCCAATGTGTAATATTCTTAATTTCTTCTTGGACGTCTCAGACATTTGATATTAAGTCTTTTTTCCCTTGAAAAGATATTTTCCAAATTAATTTGCAGTGCCTTCATTTGCGTATACCCATTTTGTACGAAGTTAGCACCAGGTTTTATATATTTAACATCCTCTGTTAGCCTGAGGTTCAAAGTAGTGTAGCAAGGAATTATTATTAAAATAACAGTATACTGCTCTTTGAGTAAAATGCCTTCTTCCATTTTGTTCCACTGCTATGATTTATTGGATGGCTAAAAAAATAATTTATGAAACTCAAAATTTACTTTATTCACAAAATTCAAATTACATTTACCATTGCACACAGATGGCTTAATGAAGATATTATCTGCAGAATCAAAATTGAAATAAATCTGATAACTTGTTCCTGCTTGCATGGCAATAAAGTTATTGTGGATTTAGGAAAAAGAAGGCGCAGGGAGTTTGGCAAGAATAGGTGTTGTGGGGGTGGTGTTTGTGTTTCTCTGACACCAAACAGCCATCATTGAGTAAACCTTATTTTCTTGTCTCAGAAAAGACTTTTCTTAAAGCTTGTCTCGAGACTCTTCTAGTCTTGCATATTTTGTTTCCCTGAATTTTTGCCGCATTTTAAACATTTTAGCCTCTGATTTCCCATCTTTTTAAAGTTCACCGTATTGCATTTTGACAGTCACGGCATTAAGAGTTTCCATTGATATACCCTCTTCTTTATAGGATTACTTGTTGGCCTTTACACCTTTCACATACCTGTGATTGTGTTTCCATTTTTAATCATTCAATATGTACACCAGTTGACAAATCAACAAGATACAAATCATCATCTTCCTCAGTAGCTGATCAATTTTTCAGGAATACTGAACTACTTTTTATATTGCAGAAAGCTCATTATCTGAGGAGACTTAGAAATTACTAGTTCTTTTGTGTCATAAAAGGATTAATTCTAGAAGCATAGGAGTAGCTTCTTTTGAAGTATAAGGGGTTTTGCTATATTTTACACTTGCAAAACAATGTTCATTAAAGAGCAATTTTTGCAAGTGTTTCCATTAGCCATATTTTATATATATTTCAAAATTACCGATGAAGTTATATGCAAAATACAGGAGGAGTAAATAAGGTCACAGCATTCATCAGTCAAAACTGGACAGCATTAGGCACAGGCTTCACTACCCTCTTATTTTTCCCAGAACTTAAGCTCACAAATGTCTCTGGTGTATGTCTCCAGAAATCACTTTCTTTTTCCCACCTCTCTTTTCACCTTCTGTATTCTCTTTCTCTCCAACACATTATGAAGAAGGTATGTATAAATGAACACAGACAAGTAGTAGACAAAATAGTCTTTGGGGAAAAATATTGCACATTGTGGATGGGGCAGTATTTTGTTCTTTTAAAATAATGCCTTTGAAAGTACGTCTGAAAAGTGCTTTGTAATATACAAAAAGAAAGAATTTAAAGTCCTGATCTGAGCTACTCTCCTACATTTTTTGAAAACTCCTTAACTGCGTAAGATAGGAGTTGTGAGTATCAAAAAGTCAATCACCCATCCACTTAGGGAGGTGACTGTCTGGACTGCAGAGGATATGAGGGAAAAATGGACTTCATTGATGAGTAGTAACCAGATCTGTGGTGCTTTCTTTGTGATGGATAAACAAGTCAGCACAGTGGTTAAAAGATGGATATTTTCTTTTTTCCTAATTAAAAGAGTGCTACTTTTTAACCTCTGCTACTCCATAAGGGATTTTTGACAATGAATTGTTGGAGGGAGGGTAATAATTTTGCTTGTTACGTAGCTTGTTCTGTTCCAGTTTAATTCTGTATTAACAATGCTAAACTCTTCCAATACCTTACTGAGAGAAATGTCATTATTATTGGTGCAGTTAGTGTTATTGCAAGGGGGAAAAGAGAGATATCCCATTCTTGGAACAGAGAAGTTTCATGTGACAATTGTAAAGGACATGTCTCAGCAAAACCAGACTGAAGTGCTGAACTGTTTCTCTGATAACACTGATATGTCCAGAATCAACATGGACATGAGTCAGTTTAATAGTTTGAGAAAGAGTGTGCCTGTTTCTACCCATGAACCAAGAGAATAGTGTGTCAGTGTTAACAAAATTTGATTGCATACATATGTCAAGGCAGAACAAAAACCATTCATATTTATATTAAATATATCCACATTAATTTTAATTATAGAGGCAGAATATATTTTGAAACATTGTTTTCTGAGGCACTGGGGAATGGCAAAAAAAAGATGGACCAGATTTGTAGAATTAAGTGTGACATATGCTGTTGCTTTTCCCAGCTTCAAGAAGGAGGAAAAAACCAAAACAAACAGATAAACAGAGAGCTAAAAGATAAGAATTTTTAGCTGAACATTTGTCAGGCAGATAGGAGTTGTAAGAGGAATGGGTAAAAAATGCAACAGAGCACAGTATCGAGCCACGTATATAAAATGTATAAGATTATATAAAATAAAAAGTATCAATTTTAAGATATGTAGAAAGTTAAGCATGTGTTTTTCTTACTTTATTCATGTATTTTTAAATACATTGATAGTTGTATAAGCCTGTGTTTCCAAAGACTTAGCAAAACTTCTTTCACAGACATCTCTTCTTTCCTTTGGAAGAGCTGTGATTCAGAGAGCTGCAGCACAACTGTCAGCTGAGCTCACAGGAAGGCAAACTACTTCCAGGAAACTCTGGCCCCCAGTATGTTACTCTTAGACTTTCTTCATTGTGCTTAACTCTTCCAGAATGGTGTAAAGGATCCTTTATATACAGCAGTATTCTGGTTGACCTTTCTGAGGCAAGTGCTGCAGAGTAGATGTAAGAAAGAACCCTGGAAATTCATGCAATAGTCTTAGGCTTTTCTTCCTCCTCTGGATTATCTGGTGATTTTGAGTTCTCCCTGGCAGCACAGTCTATGGAGCATATTGTCTTTGGTGCTGCTGGAGTGGAGTCGAGAGAAAGTGAGACACTGTTGGACGAGGCACTCTATCTAGGCACGTTACTTTTCAGAGCTTTGAGGTGAGACAAAAAAACCTTGACCTTGACCTTCCTGACAAGAAGAAAGAGCTCTTTCTGGGCTCCTCATTCCTTTCCAGCACCGCAGAACAAGAACAGAAATACACTGGTGATGCCTGTCTGTATTGCAGCAGAACTGTTCTTTTCTGTTGGAGAAGCCTGAATTTTTACTTCATGAGGAGAATGATTTGCTGAAGGTCACTTCAATGAAAAACAGAGCTGGGAAAACTCTTATTTTAAAGGCAATGTTTGTTTCCCTTGCCTCTTACTCCTTGCTCACATTTTCCTGTCATCCTTTAGTTTCTGTTAGTTTTTTCTTATTTAGCTCTTTTTTGCAAACTGTTCCAGTTAAATCTGAGAAAGCATTCAAATGCCTCAAAGTATTCAAACAAAAGTAAGGTGAGGGGCAGCAAAGATGTGTAGATCATGAGGAAAATTTTGCCTCATAGGAGGGCAGCCACAGACTTTTGCCTTTGAAAAATGATTCACTTAGTAGCTTAGTCTTGGAAGAGTATTTTGTCAATATTCTGTTGTATGTATTAAAAGATGCCCCTGAAAGTGAGTTGTAACTGCTTGTCCTTGATCATGAGATAATCTTTATCTCAAACACAGTGAAGTCATACCATGTTTGTAGCTGTAGGTCTTTGTAATGGCTGCACATTAATAAATATTTTCAGTGGAGAAATAGAACTCTCATTTCATTTAGTCTAGGGTCATCAGTCCTAAGTATGTTTTCACTACGTTTGTCATTGTTTGCCAAAGGCATGTCATGTACTTTGTAACTTTTCTGCTTCCTCAAGAGCTGTTGAAATTCAGCATGCAGCTGGATGGATACATCCTGATTAAGGAAATTGTCTTTTGGAGCCTTTGTTTATTTGCTCAGCAATGTGCATGAGCAGAGGGCAAGCTAGAGGCCAATATCTTTGGAACCATGGAAAAGAGCACAAAGTGCTAAATAAGGAGTCACCAGTGAAAGGAAAGGCCTGCTGAGAATGCATAAACTGTGCACATATCAAATACCGTATTTGTATCACATATAGCCCAAGACAACAACAAAACTTCATTGTGAATGGTTTAATTTAGCAGTTAAATTTTTCTTAAATCATATTATTATGTCTTTAATGGAATATAGGCACATATATTGAATATCACTTTCTCAGGGTAACTCAGAAGTTGAACGGTACATGAATAGAAAGAATGGGAAATTATATCAGTAGCTCTGTACTTATTCATCCTCTTTGTTCCTTAAGCCAGTGGTGTGCAACCTTCCTCAGTCAGACAGCACTGAAGACGTTTGAAAGCTGATAACACTTAATGTTAGTCTCTAGATTTGCAATGGTCAAAGCCTCAGGTGTGTTAAGTACCAACACTTCCAGCAATTCGGTCTTCAAAGAGGGGAAAACCCAGCTCTTGGTACATGTTTAAAGCTACATAATCCTTGAATTTACACATCAGTGAGCCCCAAAGTTAATGACTTTAGCAAAGATTTTCAAGGCTAAAACTTCTGTGCTTTGTTAAATGGATGAACCATCACATATTGTCAAGGCTATTCTAATAAAAAATTACAGTGGAAACATTTTAGGAGAACACTTTTTTTGCTGTTTTGTTTTTCACTGAAGAGCTGTTTGAATCACTCAGCCACATGGCTTCTAACACGTACACATGTCTAGCAGAAGTTGCCCTTCCCCTCATTCTACTTCATTATCCAGTCTGTCAAAGAAACACTATCCCAATAGTTATGAAAAAGCCACACACAGCATCTACTGTATGTTATTGTTGGCATCCTGAATTGGCACGTCTGCTACAATTAAACAGAAGTTCTGAAAGATTCCCAGTTCAGTGCTCTTTGTAAAGACTTTGACACTGGGAAAGAGGGCAGTAATTCTCATGTACTGTGTGGTGCAGACTAAGTACATTGATGGGGAAGAGAACATTCTATAGGGAGATAAAAAGGAGAAAGAAAATTTTATACAGGAAAAAAATTATAGGAAAATTACATTTGCTGTTAGTGAGGTATGAGAGGAAATTGGAATGAAAACTTGAATTTAAAATAGTTACAACGTGATCTTGAAGATTTCACAATTTTCTAGACAGTTTCTTTCATTCACAATTTTAGCAATAAGAAAAGGCAGTTTCATAGATGCCAAGTTTTTTCACTTCTAAAAAGAAAATATTTATGAGGAAATTTACATAGTTTAAGAATATTGTTTGCAAAAGGTCTCAAGAATACTTTCTTCTACATCATATTATGCACATATTTTTAATCCTTCAGCTTTTTTAACAATAGAAAATATGTTGTTAAACTGTGCTGAAATAGTACAACAAAAGAAATTTCTTTTTGATGCTGGAAGTAGTGTGAGCTCTCTTGTTCACAGCACAGGATGCTGAATCACTGACACTGGTCACTGGTATCATTGTGTCTCTCATCATGGTTGTCAAGACTGAGACATTAGTCTCATTCAGTTTACCAGCCAATGTCCATGAGACACATGGACACATGTAGAATCACAGTGTGGTTTGAGATGCTCAGCCATACACTCCAGTTTTGGACTGCTGATCACCCAGATGAGGGAACCCATCCCAGCATAGATTCTGCTTGCTTCTGGATACAGTTCTTATTAAATGAATGGCAGGATGGTGAAATCTGACACTGGTGTAAAATCAAGATGATGGAATGGTCTGTAATAGACTATTGTAGATGTCACAGTGTTGGCACAATGTTTACCTATCTTGTTGCACCACCTCTGAAGAATTTCATGTCCTTTTTCTGTTACTAAATACGTGCAACAGATCAACAATTCCATTGAATTTAAAACTCCTCCCCAGGTGGCATTAGTTAGAAATTGGAGGCTACTGATGGTAAAACAGTGAGCAGGCACCCTATGGAATAATCATCACAGAATCATAGAATCGCCTTAGCTGGAAGGGACTTTGAAGATCATCTAGTTCCAACCCCTATATCATCTATGGGACATGTTTCACTAGACCAGGTTTCTCAGCACTCCACTCAGCCTGGCCTTTAGCACTTCCAAGGATCCACAATTTCTCTGGGCAACTTGTGCCAGTGCCTCAACATCCTCCCATATCTAATCTAAACCTAATCTCTTTCAGTTTGAAGCCACTCCCCCTTGTCCTGTCACTACAGGTGCTTGTAAATAGTCTCTCTTCATCTGTCCTGTAGGATCCCTGCAGGTACTGGAAGGACACAATTAGGTCACCCCAAAGCCTTTTTTTCTCCAGGCTGAACAACCCAATTCTCTCAGCCTTTCCTCACACCAGAGGTGCTCCATCCCTCTGATCGCCTTGGTGGCCTCCTCTGGACTCGCTCCAACAGGTCCATGTCCTCCCNGTTACATAGAAGTTTCCAGCAGGGACACACAGTGAAATAAAGAGAATGATAAAATCCTCAAACTTCGTACACATTTCAAACTGCAAAACAGTCCTCAACATAGCAAGAGTCCATACAAACACAGCAAACAGTTCTTAGCACAGATCTGTGCTGCTTTCCACGACTAATTTGTCTTCTCTCCTCCAACACCAGTGCACATGGCCGGGGCATGTCCAGCTTCTCACCTACCAGCACCCCCAAGTCCTTGTCAGCAGGGCTGCTCTCAGTCTGTTCATCCCCAGCCTGCAGTTATCTTGGGGGTTGCCCTGACCCACGTGCAGTACCCTGTACTTGGTCTCGTTCAACTGCAAAGAACAGGTTTGTTTGGATTTTATAATATTATAATTATTTAATATAGCTAATTGTGCACTCTGAAAAATGCAATCTTGTCTACATTAGCTTTTATCCCCTTGTAAAATGTCTTACAAAATGTTGCAGTTTTCGGCAGGTAGTAAAAAAAAACATGCCACAATATTGGCAATTATTTTCCCTACTTCATCCGCTCATATCTCTGCTCTTTTTTATTTTGAGGACTGCCCATAGAACCTAGGAAGACAAACCACATCATGATCTACTATGTAATGAAAATATTTGCATGTCCTCAAAAGGCGGTCTTATCACAACTCTGGAAGCATCACATGATGGGAAATTGATAGAGGTAAAAGGTGGAGGACAAACAAAAATAAGACGAAGAGATTAAAAGAATCAGCACAGGAATGAAACTCATTTTCTTTTCTTTAATTATTCTATTTAAGCAGAGCTTTGTGTTTCTCAGAAGACAATGTGTGAATTTATCCATGTAACATTTGTTCCCTTTAGCTTGTAGGATCTTGGAGATCCTTGCCTCATAAATCAGGACTGAGCTCCATTAAACAAAATTCTTTTTTCTTGTAAAACAGATAAAATTTTGTATGTGCCATGTACAGACATACCATCTGCCCTGTGTCAGGACTAACACAAGGGTTAACCTTGCACAAACATGGCATTTTTGTTATTGTTTTTATTCAAGAAGGCATTTTGATCTTCTTGAAGTTTTGCCACCTTTTCACTATTCTACAGGCAGTAAGTGGTTGTTTCAGCCTAATATGTATTTTTCATTTTGCCATTGTCTCTGAAGAACTAAGCATTTTGTAATATCTATATGACCTTGTTGAACATTCTATCATGTTTTTGTTTTTCAAATATCCACATCATCATAAGGTAAAATGGACTGCTATGACAGCCATGATGAAAAGTGAATACTTGAAAACTATTCAATCCTCCATGACGTTTAACCTCCACAAGATATGTTTTATCTAGATTGTGATTCAGTATTGAAGTGCCACTTAAAGTAATTTTGATTTTAGTGTTCTAAAACTTGGTACTGTCATCAGATTTCTCATGTCTAGCTCATAAACAGGACAAGAGGGAGACCCCCAATTTCAATTAACTACTGGAATGTTTGGGTTTTGGAATTTTTAACAAGAATGTAACTAGGAAGGTGCCAAGAATATATTTGTTGATAGAGTTATTTGAATAACAAGGCATTTCACTTCAGTCTGCTCTTTGTTCTCAGTTTACTCTCCTACATTTGCTTTTGCATTAAAAACACCCAATTTCTAGCTTCACTCTAGGCAAAAATTCTTTCTATCCCATTGCTTATGATTCCCATACTTACTGTAAAGAGAAAGTCACATGTTTAATTTTTATTTAATTTAGTTTTCTTATTTTTAATTTATAGTACTGTGGGACAGAAATGTACTATGGGATCTTTTTCCAAAATATTACAGTTTTTCTCCTCCCTGACAGGAAGCAGATGGAATACACTAGTGGCTATGATATTTTAGTTTCATACGTTCTCTTCTTAACAAATAGAAATGAACTTTTTAAAGAAAGAAACATTTCTATAAGAGAAGCTAACTCTCCCTTGTCCTGATAATCAGAAAGCATTAAAAGACCATGAGACAGCTATTTTGCAGGGAAGTTAGAAGTTGCTGCAAAGGAATGAACTAAATCATGGACAAGGGCCACATAAGCTAAACATATTCCAACTAAATAGCCTGGCACAGATAATTATAAAAAATGTTCATAAATAGGCATGAAAACCACAGTAACTGGCAGTTACAAGAATATGGTTTTCTGACAAAATCTTCAAAACTTGAGAGCTACAAATTTATTTCTCCTATGGGCTGTATAACTAAGAAATCAAGCTTTTGATATCATGATCTAAACTTTTTTCCTTCTCTGCACCAACTAAGCTTCCTTATAAAGACTGTAAGAGATGATGGGCAGGGTTTGGCAAGAATACTGTTTGGTGCTGGACAGAAATGTTACAAGGCCTGAAGGTGCCAGATTGGAGGGGCTTTTATGTATGTAGGCACTTCTGGCAGATCTGAACACTCTCTCTTTCCTCTGCCCCACAACTCTTGGTAGACTGTGCAGGCAAACTTATCTCTCTTGTTCCCACTCCTTAACTGCTTTGGTCTCCTTTGCTTCCTCACTCTTTCCATCTCTCTTCTTCTGCAACCAATATGCTTTTAACTAGCATGGAACTGATGACTGAATTACTGATCCTCATCTCCATTCTCTAGACATAAATCCTTTAGAAATGGGTACACTGTCTGCTGACATTCATACTGTTGCCAAACAGTTTGACATCCACTCAGACTGACCAAGAGGAATCTCATTTCTAGAGATTTCTGCTCTGCTGTCTGTCCTGGTAGTGATATTCATGTAATAATTATCTAATACTTCTATTCAACCTTGTGAGAAATTATGAAGGCGGATCTGTCCTGAAGTCATTACATCTGTAAAGAAGACTCTTTCTGTGACTAAATATTTGTTAAAGTTGAACACTGATGGAGTTACAATAGTGATTTCCATCAGTTAATCAATTAATAAAATGAGACATGCTAGAAAATGTTTAAAAGTGCCTAAAGGCCATTTTAAATTATATTTGCAATCGTAAAACTTACTGTGAATAAACACATCTTAAACTTCCATGTAGCACAGCATTTCTAATAAATGTGCTGAGCCCATGGCCTCTTCAAATCTTCACTTTGATTTTATTTAATTTTAACTAACTGAATGCATTTTTTCTTAGTTTAATTTGTTTAACTCTGATGTCTCCGTAAGACTTATGTATCAGTGACTGACAAATTTGAAAGGGAGTATATTTATAAATTAACAAACAATGCTCTGCAGGATACCCCAGCTGAATAGGTCTCTGCACAAGGGAAAACAGCTTGATCTACAAAAATGACCTTTGCACCACAGAAATAGGCAAGTCAGAATTCTTTCAAGATAACAAAGAATTGGAACAAGGCCATGATTGAGGAATTTGCAGATATGAAGAGCTGGTTATCTTCTTCTGTGCCTCTGCTATGTGTGTACCCAAAATACTTGCCATCAGTGATGTGATGGAATGTATAGATTACACTGAAATTTACAATACAAGAATCTTTCTAGGTCTGAGAAATTGTCTGACCTTTTCATGGTCTAAATAAACTGTCACTTTCCCTCACAAGGAATTTTTTCTTGGCCTTTATTTTATTATCTGAAATATTCTGCCTAGATTCGTGACAAAGAGCAGGTTAATATGTAGGATATTTATTTATTTCCAAATGTTCATTCCATATTCATCCGAGTATGGCATGAGGTAATGAGCTCTGTGTGTCCTCTGAGTACTCATTTTCTGAAAGTGTATCCCAAATGGGCACTGTCTTCCAGGAAAATTTTTCACAGTTAACTCCCAGCAGGGTGGAAAAACAAAAGCTCTGTCTCCAAAACAAGTTTATATAATATAACATTTTCTTTATCTGATTGAATATGTTGTAAAGAGATTTTGCAAACAAGATAATATAAAACAGTATTTGTTAAATACAAGGACTTCCCTCTTAATATGCAATTTAAAGAACATTTACATTCCATATGTTGTAGATTTTAAAAGTGTAATGGATGAATTAAGAAATTGCAGAAGCCAACATAAGAAAAATAATTGAGGTATAAAGAAGAGATAAGGATAAAACCATAATGATGCTTCATGTTTTTGAGAAAGTATGAATATACTTTAATAATTTATTGCAAATTTTAGGAAGAAAGAGTCAATTAGCTACCACAATCCTAACATAAAAATTAATTATTTCACAAAAATGAATTGCTAAGGAAATACTCCAGTCAACACACATGTTCATACACAGTTTATTTGATAAATACCTGCCTCTAACATTTTTACATTATATGAAGTTCTGTGATATTCTCTAAAATCTAATGTGTCCCTGATGTTGGCTTGAAAACAGCATTTTCAGAAAAGCAATAGGAAATTGGTAAAAATATATGTGAAGACTTTACAGTCGTGTTAACCAATGCTAACCAAAATGTTGCTTCATTAAACTCAGCTGGGATTAAAAGCAATGGTTTCCATTACTGATATTAAATCTCTCTTAATACCAATATATCACTCTTGATGCGAGAGTCTGTTTAACGTGGAGTATCTAACTGACACAAAAGCATTTCTCCATATTTAAATGCCTGGCTATATGAAATGAGAGATTTTTTTTTTATTTTATTTTTTTTTTATTTTTTTTTTTTTTCATTTTAGAGGAACAGAAACATGTATAAAACTATTTGCTTAAAATGTCCAACCGTTATTTGACTCTGCAAAATTCCACTCTCAATAGTCCTTGTGCTACAGACCTACCTTCTGTAAGTGACTTCACAAGAATAAACTTTATAAACTTGTCCTTTTAATTAAAAAAAAATGAAAACCATTACGAAGAACAAATTTGGCTTTTTTATTTTAGCTGATCAGGGAACCTGAATTAAGGTTAAGATTTGCCTGATAAGGGAAAGCAGTTGGAGTTCTTTTGCCTGGAGTTTTTTTTTTTTTTACAGAATACTGTAAAATATCCAGTTCAGGCCTATTCTCCTTTCAGTAAGGAATCAGCTGGGAAGAGAGTTATAGTCTGTCCCTGATAGTAAAGTTTTCTGCCACGCCATGCTTCAATGAACAGGTTTAAATACCTACATTAATATATCTAGCCCTTTTTTTTTGATTTCTCAGATAATATTGTGGCTGTTCTTTCAGTGACCTGAATGCACCAGGAGGTGCCTTGTTATTCAGTGGGGTGGGATTAGTCCACCTAGTCATTATACTTGCTACCTTATAAACACAGCAGTGTCCAGTTTTGTGTCCTAAATACATCCTCAGTGGCTAAACAAGAACTGTACTGATTTTATACTGTGATGATATTCCCATTTAGTGCAGCTGCTAATTATTTTGCAATGTGCAAGTAGCTTGGGAGATACAGCTAAATTGTTTCTCGGTTGCATATTCACTGGTGTTTCAGTAGCAATTCACAAAAAAGCCAAAACCAAACTGATTTCCAAAATTATCTGTCTCTCCTGATCATAGTAGTTTTCAGACTGTGAGCAGAAAATACCACTGCACTGTCTTTACTTCTCATGAATTGCTAACAGGTTTGGCAAAATGTTCTGGTGGCCACAAGAGCTGAATAAAGATGAGTTTCCTAAAGTCACTCGCTTAATTCTCAGGCAGTTTAGTGGTTAAAACTTCCGCCAAAGGACTTTATGCTACCCTACCATTGTTCTGAATGTAACTTCAGAAGACTTCACTTGTGAAAGCATATAAATATGGTAGGCCTCCAAGTGATGCTGTTGAATACAATCTGATACACATTTAAGTATTTACAATTGGGGATGAGTGCCTACGATGTATTCTCTTTTTTTTTTTTTT
>VXBX01005105.1:87856-121231 GCA_013400415.1 Scytalopus superciliaris
TTTTTTTTTTTGAAGGGAGAGAAAATTAGATCGTTTGTGTTAGTGTAGTAATACCAGTGATCCACAGGCAACAATCCTTATCTTTTTGTTTAACTTTTACTTCTAATATCATAAGCTCCTTGAGCTGATAACTGAATTTTAAAGAAAATGTAATATACTCCCACAAAAAATACCTTTGCATGTTATTTGATAACACCACAAGATTAATGCTAGAAAGGATCAAACTAAATCTTGACTATCTAATATAGTTCACCTTCTTCTTTCTTAAAATTAATTAAGTTGTGGAAGAAAGGTGAAAGTGTTCAGGCAGGCAAAGGGCAAGGAAAGACTAATTTAGTGTTTTCCAATCACTTCAAGTACTTCTTTTAAAAACATTTATTAACAAATAGTTTTATATTTAGCAAATGACCACAAATGTGTTCTCATCAGAAGTAGGATGTATATTCTGAGGAGCATTTAGTTAAGCTCAGCTTCTGCTGTTGCAGCCTCTCCAGGCAGACAGCTGACACAAACAGCAACTATTCTGTGTGGTATTAAATCTGTACTATATTGCATGACAATGGAAATACTCTTGTAGAGTGAGGATGTTGATAAAGACCACCCCAGCTGAGGCTAGGAGCTGTTCTTTGTCTAGTCAAGTCTTTAAATATTTCAGGTATAACAGTTCACAGGCTCAGTGGGTTACAGCTGTATTGAACTTAGTCTCCTCTTCAGCAAACTAAACAAGACTAGTTTAGCGTGCCTTCCCCCTGTAGGTTGGATGCTCCAGACTCCTTTCAGTTTGTTCTGCACTTTGGGCTGTGGTTTTTACACATCCTCTTTGAACTGAGGCATATGACGTTGAACACAGTATTCATCTGTGGCTTCATCAGCACCAAGTAGGTCATAATATTTTTTCTCAATCTGCCCTCCACAATCCTTCTAATGTAGCTCTGAGTACTCTTTAACTTGTTCATGAGTTTAGCCTGTCATTCAGTATAATTCCAGGTCCTTTTTAGCAAGGTTGTTGATAGTCAAGTCCTTCCCTGCCTGTACTGCCACACAGGGTTACTTTTCTCTCAGAGTAGAACTTTACTGAAGATACCTGTTAGTCTAGTCCTCAGCTTTCTCCAGTTTGCCCTGGATTTAAGCCCTGTGTTCATTGTGTCAGTCACTGCCCTTGATGTATTTTCAACTACTACTTTACTGATGGGGCACCTTGTGTCATCACTGACATTGTTGACAAAACTGTTGGATGGTGGGGGGCCCCTGTATTCAACCCCGTGGTATTTCACACTTTCCCAGGTGAATATCAATGAAAAGATCATGACCCTTCTAAGTTCAATAAGTAGGTAAATTTTTAAACTGCCCATCAGGTGATATTTCCTTGGCTTCTGAAAGTGTGCCATAGCCAGTTGGTTTATTGTAAATAGAAGTAGGTTGATCGAGACTGATGTGCCTGTTTTAACCCCATACAGACTATTCCTCATTACGTTCTTGTCTTTTGCATGCTGGGGAATGATTTCCAAGATGAGGTGCTTCATGACCTTTCCAAAGTCTGAGAGGAAAACTAGCCTGTAGTGGCCTATGTTTTCCTTATTCCTTTTTATAAAGTTGATTTTGATTTCAGCATTTTTCACCAGTCTTTGTGATTTTTCACACATGTGGAACAGGGGATGTGTAGTAGCATTTGTTTGACATTTTTTTATCTACAGATGAATCTCATCCAGTTCCATGCATTTGTGTGTATATACACACAAATACACAACGTCTCCAAGAAATATAGGTATATATTACATGTATATTATATACAGGTTCTCCAAATAATACTTAACATGCTGCTCCCTCACTGTTGGCTGCTTCTCTCCATGCTGAACCATGCTGGCACATGCAAGGGGCAGAGAGAAGCCATCACTTCTCTGTCCATCATGATGGATGAAGAGGCCAAATTTAACAGCCTTTTATTGCCAATCTTTTCACTGCTAATACTGGTTTCCAACTTCTGTGAGCCCATTTTTTGTGATTTAGGTCTCTGTGAAGTTTCCCATTTAGCCAGGCAGCCCTTCTGCCCAAATTCCCTGGCTTCCTCCCCAGCAAAATAAGTTCCTGAAGCCACCATCAGATTTTCTTTAAATACTATTCTGCTCTCCTGGGCAGCTTTCCCTTTCATGGTTCCTTCTCAGTGGACATTGTCCCACTGCTTCATGAAAAACACTGCGGTCCCTTCCCCTGAAGTAGAGTCCTAATTCTTATCATGTCACCTTTCCTACAGATCTAGACTTAAGCACCTCACAGTTGCATTGACTGAAGATGATTATTTTCTTTTTTCTATTTAACCATTCTAAGTAATACAGTGATTTTAAAATTTCAGGATGCTACTAAAGTACAGAGAGTACTTAATTTGATTGTCAAACAGGTGTCAACACCTTTTTAGTTTGCCAATTCTGGCCCTCTGGATGACAGTGGCTAACAAAAATAAAGTATTGAAACCAACCTGAGTTAAAAATATACTCAAATTTTACATTAAAATGTTGGCCTGCTCCTATTAAAATTGGTAAAAGAAGCGTGCAAATCTCAGGGTACTGAATATAGGATTGTGTTCAAAAATATGTACCTGGATAGGGAAGAAATGCAAAATAGCCTTAAAAGGAATGTTTTTACATTACTTTATAGTTGGAATGTTGATTTCAGATTGTCTTAATTATCTGAAATAAAGCTGTTGATGCTTTTCCCATTCTCATTTCCAGCACTGTTTAGACCTTAGTAGATTCCATTATCAGAGGTAAATATTAGGGAAGAAAGACTAATTCTCCTTTGCTTTGTTTCAAGAGTTCAGCATGATTTAGGATAATTGTATTAAAAAATGCGTCAGGTAATTATCATACAGAATTATTTAAATGCCAGTAAATTTCCTAGGACAGAAAAAAGCTTGAGCACAATAGAATTCTTTTGTGTCTAGTACCCATGATAGGGGGAAATTCTTTTATGTCAATCAAAATGCTAATTTGATCCAAACAAAATAACATGAGTGATTTTTATCTCTGAGTTTTTTAGTATGTATGTTATGTTCAAACTGAACAATCAGTGTTTCAATATAAAGGGACACACATAGTTCTCCACATAATAAATGAAACAGAAATTTCAAAAATAGGATTGGTGATTGATCAATACACCCCTACAATGAAAGAAGGGTCAGAGGAGATGAACCAGAGCAACTGCCATATTTTGCTAAGCATACTTGTAATGTATTCAGTGTATTGCTGCTCCCCTTTGTTACATCAAAAATCCTGTCTAACAACAAATAATTGCAGATAAATAAACTTGTTATTAAATGTTAAAATCTCCTTATGTGGACTATCTAAAAGAACCTGCTCAGAGGCTATTTGACTCTGACAGGCTTCCAAAACCAGTTTTTGACAAGAACATTATGCAAAGAGGTCAGGTTTTAATGGGCTAACAGGATGAGATTATAGCTTTCTGTAGCTGCAAAATTAAAATCAAGTAAGTAAAATAAATAAACAAGCGTAGCTCATGAAAGATGAAAAGTGGAGGTGGTTGTTGTGTTTTTGCACTGCCATGTGGTCAGCCACAAAGATAACAGAGAGGTTTTTGCCTTCTAGGCACTGACTTGAAAATTTCTGTAGGAAAAGAGCTGGGCGGCTGTAGTTGCTCTCTGGCATTCTGTGTGTTTGTATCACTCTGAATGCTTGCTGGACCATCTCACAGTGCTTTATAGTTACAGACAGGAACAACTCGCCAAAAGTTATTTTGGTTTTACTAAAACAGCTGCAAATATTTATGCCTTGCTTTGACTCATAGGATACTTTGGTAACATAAACAGACACAACTTCATATAAGCATCAGTATTAGATAAATGCAACAGTATTGGATAAGAAGCCATATTTCATGAATGATCAGAATTGAGAATTCACCATTGCAGAAGAAAACTATTGCATCACTTGAGCTTTTAGTTAAGAAAGCAATTAAATATGGTTCATATCAGCTGCCATCAATGTAATTATTTATCAATTATTTGTCTTAGACTACTTGTATGTTCTTGAAAGATTTCCTCAGCTTCCTAATACAGCAGCACAGAAATCTCTATAAAGTTCTTTCACCAACATTTTTGAGGAATATGAAACATGAGTTCAATTCTAGATTTATTTATCTCATCTGTAGAGTTTACATAAAATGTTTGCATGCCTTTTTTATTTTTTTCTCCCTTTATTTGATAGTGCAGCTGCAGATCATGCATAAGTGTGAGAGTCCAGACAGTAGTGAGCCAGGATGATATTTAAGGCCTCTCTGAAGTGATGAGCTCTTTTTATAAAACTGCTTTTTAGACCACCCTCTAGTATTTGTCTGCTTAGGAAACCTCACTCGTTTCTGGATAAGCAGACTTCTTCAGATGTCTCATCCAGAGATTTATGAATTCAACTACATAGAAGAGATGAAAGAAAAGGAAACTAAGTCTGAAAGCTATGTGAACACGTGGATCATGTCTGGTATTCTACAGTCTTGTTTTCTCTGTCATATGCAGTCGGCATTCTAGGTTAATTTTTGAGCATTAATACCAATCTTCACTTTGCAACCAAAAGAAATATCAGAAAACTATGTAAAACATTCTAAACTTTTCATTCATATATCTCTACATGGGTAACTAATGAAAAGCTACCCTTAACCTCTAGTAAACCAAAGTCCTTGTTTGTAGAGCCAAGTTAAACTTCGTATTTGAAGCCAAAATATTAACTGAGACACTAGAGCTGACTGCACATCTATGAAAAGGAAAATAAGTAATACTCATATAGAGAATTTCTGTGGCAAAACGTTTTATGTCCTGCCTATTCTCAGATTCTTTATATGTTCCTACTATTTTATCATTGCTAGCCATAACTATGAAAACAAAAATTTGAAATGTGCAAATAATATGCCGCATTCAAGGTACAGAACAGAAAATATAGTTCCCTGAAATATCCATATTGATAGTCAGTTATATCAAACAAGGATCTGGGATATTTTCAATCACATATATCCTGACGTATGCCATAGGTTCTCCTTATGCTTTTCCATATGTTACTCTGCTCCATTTCTCATCCTCTTCTCTGCAGCAGACACTTCTTTGAGTGTTTAGATACACACACACACACACACACATATATATATATAATATACATAGATATAGATATAGATATAGATATAGATATAGATATAGATATAGATATAGATATAGATATAGATATAGATATAGATATAGATATAGATATAGATATAGATATAGATAGGTACAGACACACGAGTCAGAGAGGCTCATATACTGAGGCACTGGGAATTGAGCTGCTGCAGGAAATATGGCTGCAAGGAGGTGTCTGTGGCAAACCCAAGAGCAGGAGCAGGAAGAGAATCTTCTTGGGCTTTCTCCTTGCTTTTTCCTTCCATACTTCAGCCTCCAATTCCTTGCAGCAGTGTCCTGTGCCCAGCACTGCCACCAGTGACACTGCACTGAAGAAGCTCTGTATTTACTGCATCATTTCTTTGTCATGATCTGACATTTGAAGAACTACCACTGAAGTTGGGTTTTTGTCTGGAAATACATGGGTTTCGACATGAGAAAGCAACAAGGGCATCAAAAGGATGAAGGAAAGTGATAAAGTACCAGTAGAATCTTATAAAAACAATGCCTCAGCCCACTTTTCCTTAAATAGGTCTGCTGTCATTTATTTTATAATATTTAGGGATTAAACAGAGCTAGAAAAAAAATGGTCTGATTCTAGCTGCTGATATTGATTACAAACATCCTTATGAACTTCAGGGGGATCTGGAAGTGTCCAGTTTAAAGATTGAGAGAGTTGGCTTCCCTTGGCATATGGTTTCTCTGGCACTAGCTCTGGTTTGTGTTTTGGTTTGTTTTGTTCTCTTTTCAGGTTGTGTTTGGGTTTTTTCCCCCCTCTCTGAATATATAAACCCCAGCTTTGAGTTTTCCATCTCAGTGTCCACAATCTTTGCAAATACCATGCTAGGGAGTGACTGGTGGCAAAGATTTTCACCCTCCATAAAAGTTCAACCTCTCCCTGAATGGGGATCCTGATACCAAATCACCTCTTACAAGGGAACAACAAAATTTAAGAGGCTCGTGGCTTTTGTCACACTGGGAAAAATAGACAGTAGCAGCAGGATAAATAATGTAGTAATTCAAGGAAGTAAGTCGTGAGAATACTTCTTTTTTATTTTTTATCAAAAGAATTTTCAATCAATTTTAAACATTAAAAGTGTGAAAAATATAAGCTTCAATTATTATTATGACATGGAAACTATTGAGAGACTACATTTTTCTTTTGGGAAGGGGTTTCTATCAATTTTTAAAGAAAAATTGTTATAATTTCTGTGCCTTGAGGGCCATATGTAAAACTGTAGTTTAACTAATGAATTACTTGATTTTTTTATGAACATTACGTGTATAAACAAACAAACAAAAAGGGAGTCCTTGTTTTGTTTTGGATTTTTTATTATTACTGGAGACATTCTCAGGCTCTTGTTTGTCATAGCAATTGTCACATATGTGTGTAAAAAAATTTTACCTAATCAGGATGTTTATTATACTTACAAGCTATACTCACATAGTCTCTGTACTCAAAGTCCATAAATGAAGTGTATTTTAGAAATCCTTCACAATATGCAGACATTATTACCAGGAAAACAAAGTAACTCTTTTATAATTCTAGGTTGCTGAGAATTAGATAATGGGCATGATCCTGTCTTTAGTTTTAATTTACTGTTTTTCCCCTTACTGTAATTCTGCACAAAATTATTGCTTTCTAAAAAAGGAAGACTTAGCAAACCTGGTTTTTATATAGTGATCACACTGCAATTGTGATTTTTTGTTACTGCAAAAAAAGTGAACTCATCAGTACTAACTCATACACAGCACCTATAGCTAAATAAATGCTTGAAGATCATGAAAATACAAGAATGAATAGCCACGGTTTTATAAAATGCATTACTTGAACACAAAACAGATTACCTCATTTTAAAGTTTCAAGCAGGCAGAAATCTCTGTTAAAACCAGAGTTACAAATTTAATAGAGTTGACCTATTCAATGTTGAGGTTACAGAGTTTAAGTCAAAGAGACAGTACACCTTAACCTACTGTGTTATCTAGCTTCATTTTGCATTTAATCAGGAGTAAATATTTTACAAAGCTTGTCTACCTGGGTGGAGGAAATAGAAAGTGTCAGGGGTTGGATGCTATTTTTACAGTCCGAAGGTATGCTTTCAACTGCCCAGATGCTTTCCAAATTTAATAAAATAACAAAATTATGTTTCAAAATATTAAAGAAAAATACTATATTTATTCCTATCTCTTACTTCCAAAATAACTATTTAGCAATAGCAGAACAAATGTATTATGTACATTATAACAGTACAGAAAGAGCTCAGTAAGTCTTGATGACTGTTTCCTATTTTATGATTCCTTATATCTTTTTATCAGAAATAACATGCCTTGATGCCTGCAATGTCTCCATTTAGATGCATGTTTTTAACTCTAACTCTTAATATCACTGAAATTTCCTGCTGTAATAGAATTTTTGAGCTGAGAGAGATCAGGTCATGGGAGAAATTTGTATGCTCAAAAATCTATTCAAGATTATTCTGTATATATATACTGTGTATACATAGTCTATGCATGCAAATTGAACATTTTCATCATGGGAAAAATGTTTGGAATGCACTTTGCTTCATAAAGAAATTGTCCCTACAATTCATCAATCTCTTTTTACTCTTGGTAAGTGAATGTCTTTTGAGTTACATGTTGCAGAAGTTCATAATCCAAACAAAAGCAGGATCACCATGAAAGGGGATATTCCAAATCTTTGCAGTCAAAGGAAGTTTATTAAATGGGAGGGGGTGGGGAGGGGGAAGTAAAAGAACAAAAGTTACTTGAATGCAAGAGCACAGTAAAACAAGTTTTGTAAATGGGCAAGAATATAGTCATGTTCATATACTAGAAGCACTGTTGATCTATTATCTTTATGTAATATTTCTACAAATGGAGAAAATCCCAAAAGACTCAAAAAATAAATCTTTAATGTCTTTTTTAAAGGTTGCGACTTAGTCAGACACTGTTCTTAGACACATGAAATTAAATGTTGTTCTAAAGAACAAATATGCAATTTTGTTGTTGCTTTTTCATATTAGAATGCATTTAGATATAAACTTAAACATGTGATTCACTTAGTACCAATGCATTCCTTCTTTCAGATGAGGAACAAGGCACAGTTCCAATAATCTCTGCAAAAGAAACCCATAGCTTCGATTCTTGTGCAGCAGCTTATTTGTTCTGTAGAATTTAACATGAATTTTCTACTATTGTGTGCAATATTCATTTATGACTTTCCCACATTTTTTCTAGGTTTGCAGCTATTTGATGGAAACCACCAAGCTCAAAAGTCATGAGGGCTCCCTGCTTGGAGCCCAGATTGTGAACAGAGCCCACAGAGTTCAGCTGTGAAATCCAAGAGCCTGTTCATACAGGTACATTGACTGTATTGCCCTGACACAGGCACTGAGAGAGGCCTTATGGGCCCTGTTTTCTCCTGGGTAATCATGACTGTTCTGGTTCCTACTCCAGCCGAGGAAGAGAAGTGAGAGCTAATGGAAAATGCAGAGATCTCAGCACATTCTTCTTGTGATAAACTTGATTATCCAAGCTCTACTAGGATACAGAGTAAAATGAAAAGAAAGAACATCAAAAACCTCAAAATATCAAGAAGATTTATTATTTCTCCTTACTTCCATTGGAAGCACCTGCTTCCAATGACAGGCAGCACAGGTGAAGGCATAAGTTGTTTGGACTATGTAACAAGTGAGAGGAAGAGGTTTACTAGAATTGGGAGTCATTACCCAGGAGACAAGAATTAAGAGCTCAAGAAGCAGATAGAAAGCTTTGGTTGTTTTACTAACTCACAGTACTACAGCTGAGATATAAAGATACTGATTCACTTTTGCATTTTTTTCCTACTCTGAAGAATATATCAGACACAAGGAATAATAACGCATGTGCCCAGAAATGGGTTCCACAGATATCTTCCTCCCTTCAGGTATTTTCTTCAGGAACAGAAAGCTAAAACAAATATAAAAGGTGAGAAGTAATTCACTGTTAAAAAAGAATATTTAAATAAGGATCTAAACAATCCAAAAACCTTTGTTGTGAAAGCTGGAAATTCTAAGCTGAAAGTACAAAGGGCTGGTTGCTCCTGTCATTCCTCAAATATACTGAAAAGCTTCTTTTACCAATCTTCAGAAACAATATTCTAAGTGCATATATTATATACATTTACAGATATATAATTGGTTATAATGTACCCAGCCCTCTTCCAATTCTTTTTACTGTGGTATTTAATGGCAGGTAGCCAGCATCATTAACTAATTTGCTGTAGTATTTCTGTGTTCAGTGACCTCCAGTTTCAAATATCTTTCAAAATAAATAGTTCTCCCTTTAAACAAAGTTCCATACTAAAAAAAAAAAAAAAAAAAATTTAACTANTGATTCCTAAAAAAAAAAAAAAAAAAAATTTAACTAAGCCCTTGCTTTATCAATTGTATATATAAGAGGGAACAATACATTTTAAGATATGTGTCAATGTAGCAAAAATGTTAATGACCAAACACTGGAAAAAGTCTTGGAGATCAAATCCTCTGTAGCAGACTTCCATTAATAACTTTATGGTCATGTTCTCATTTCCTTTAAGCTGCTTTAATTTCCTTTAAGTTTTTCTGTGGATTACAAAACAAGGCAACAAATAGTGCAGAACTGCAATGATCACTTTTTGGAATTACAGTAAATTATTTATCTGTTATTTGGCTAAAATGTTTGGAAAATCTGGTGTTCTTTGTGTTTTAGTTTAGAAAAGATCAAACACAACACAGCACAGCAGATTTGAAAAACCATATAATATCTCAGCAACTGGTCTTGGCTGGAAATTCAAGCCCCTGACATGCTTTGTGTTCTACTGGAGTTATTTATTGACAGTTCTCCAACAATGAAGGAGTTGCATAAAATGTTTTGAAAATCGAACCTTTTCTAGGCATCCAGTACACAAAGAGACAAGTCCTGTAGTGAGGGCACTTTTTCAGTTCTTTTCATGGCAGTGGTTACTGAGAACAGGGTAAAGGGGACCAGCAGGAAAAAAAGTGAAGAGAGGGAGAATGGAGAACTGTAAGTTTGGAAGTGTTGTCAGTGGCAAGTGTGTGGAGCATACTTATCAGTGTCTCAAAATACCAGATGCCATGTCACCTAAATTACTTTCAAACACTTCTGAAAACCCACAAACTTAATAACTTTAATTCTAGAGTAATTAAACTATTAATGAAAGAGCTTTATTTCTACTTCTGGAAGGAAACAAGAAATAAACAAATCTTGATGGGAATTCCTGTATTTCATCTTAATGTCTAACATTCTCTGGTTTATTTATTTGAACTTGTGGAACAAGGTAAGAGGAGAAAGGCTGTAGTCTGTGGTACACAGTTCTAGTAACTCCTGTTTGTATGGCCTTTTTTGTCCAAGTACATCTTGGTAGAAGGCACCACAAAGTTTGGCCTCCAGAAAAAAAGCATTCTCATAAGGTTTTGTGAAACTGGTAGAATAGAGATTAGTCAAGGCATTCTAAGGTCAATTAGAAAAGTGCCAATAGGTTTGCAGCCACCTCCTGAAGAATTTGTTAAACAGTTTATGCACACTGAATGATCCAGAGTGTTTCTTTCCTTCTCATATTCATTCCCCACTTTTGATCAGATTAAATTATTTAGTATAACAGGTCTGTTGGATATATATGCCCTTTATTTTCCATTTTGCTGCCTTTGATTCTTTCCCTTTACCTCTAAATGCATCAAGTTGACTTAATGGAAGTTTCCTAAGTTTCTCAACAATGAGAGAGAACTATTTATTTTGTTTTGTTTTGTTTTTCCTTCAGTTAAGAAAATAATTAGTGCCATAGTTTATCCCACTTATGAAAGATGATTGAGAGTGTATCTGGCTCTTTGAGATTCCAAACTTTGAATTTATTATTACTTTATTTGAAATCAAACATAATGCAAAATGACTACATAACCCTTAATATGCATTACTCAATGTTGCCTAACTTCAATATACAAGTAGCTCATTGAGATCTTAATCTAATCTCCAAAATCTTATTAGCTAACTGCACTACTCATCCAAGTTTATTTGCTTTCTATGTTTCAGTAATAGGAAACTCTCATTGGAGTCAATCACAGGAGAGAAAAACTCTATAATGTCCTTTCCTCTTTTGTCTTTGTATGACACTAAAAACTTGAGAACTGCAAACAGGTAGAAATGGGCACCAAATGCTTGTATTTGCTCAGAGTAGACATGGAAAAGATAAGTATGGATCTTTGCTCTACTTGTTTCTAAAACGCAGTGAAGAGTGAACATTACTGGAGGGCCTGCAAACTATTTCAAGGGTATAGGTGTTCCACATACCTTTATCATCAGTGAGAGAATAGCTGTGGTTTTTAGTGATTTGTACTTAATTGCCATATCTTTTTACTCCAGATTATTGTGTCTTCACAGATAAATGATGTCTGGAGGACTTCTTCAGTTCGAATTATGTATCTTTCACAGGCTTTAATATGGCTTCTCTAACCATGGGGACATGGTTAGTCCCATCCTTGGCATTCCTCCCATCAGGACTTCAAGGAAGAAGGGAAAAAGATGGAAGTCTCGCTCTGTTATCTTCTGAAATATTGCTGGAGAAATTTCTCTGGATAAAGTACAGCTAAGATTTTTACCTGGTACTTCAGGCCTTAATTTGTAAATTGTGCTCTGCCCTGATGATGAATTCATCACAAGCCTTATAAAGCATGTGATAAATCATTTGCATCACCTGTCTTTTAATGGCCTATCAGAGGCCTTAATTTTGTTCTTTAAAAACAAAATTACTGTATATGAAAATATTACAAATCATGCCAGGGTATAGTTGAATTGAAAGTTCATTGTCTCCCTCCATGGTCCTGTCCCTTTTTTCTCTTCCAGCCTCCCTCTTCCTTTCTGTCCCTCCCTCTCTCCCTCCCCATTTGTATCTATAACATATGAGGAGGCACAAACAGGATGTCAGAGAAATTAATGATAAAGTTTATTAATCTATTAAATGGTTTACTAGAAAAGAGACTGCAGTAAAAATCATATATTCTCCTCACAGGGATTTCAATAGCATCATAGAGTTATTTGCAGGCAGATTTTGCAATAACCCCATATCTATTTGAATATGGTGATGGTTAGTCATATTCATGTATTGGACAAAGCTCAGATGTGTCTCAGTCAATGAACTTCTTTAAAATTTTCAAGTGTGTGATTGCCCTCCAAAATTCAAAATACACACCTTGACTACAGAAGATTGCCTGGGAAAAATAATTTTCTTCAGGTTTGTGACAGGCAGAATTATGATTTAACTATCATCTTAAAAAAATACATTCTAAGTTGGCAAATACTCTTCAGTATCAAAGTTATCTTTTTGAAGCTTTTCTGTCCATAAACTTTTTTGTTAGGAAATTAAAGAACAAAAGTAAAGGAGGTATAACACCCTCCCTAATGAAATGTCTGTTAAAAATTATATTTTGCCCAGTAATATTTCAAAAACACATCAGAAACATCAGAATCTCAAAGCTACATTGGAAATTCTCACAGATAAAAACCTAGTAATGTGCTCTTTACTAAAATATTCACAGAATCAAGGGATAAAATTCCCTAACTTGGACTCTATTCTAGGGCAACAAGTAGTTATTTGCAGAACAGGTTATTGATTACATTGATCAAAGGTCAGTTAGTCCTTACTTTTTTTTGTAAATCAACTGCAGAACTTCCTTATTCAAATTGGAAGAAACTTCATCTTTTCCTTCGGTCCTGTTTGAGAAAAAAAAAATTTAAAATCATTTAGGAAATGCTTAAAATGCTGGAAAAAATACATAGAGACACAATTCTTTTCTATTTATCTAATATTGTTATATGACATTTAAACATAATTGCCTATGACACTTCTGGTATCTGTAAATAAACAACTGAGGATGGAGATATGGTCTGTATAAACATAAGGGAAAGTTATTTGGCGTGAAAAGACATTTTCCTTTAAACTGTAAAGAATATATTTTGTTTGAGCTTACTTGAGTCTCTACTGCTTGGTTCTGAGTCACTGGGAGAACGTAGCTTGGAATTTAATTTTGATTGGCAAGTGGACTCCCACTGAGGGAACACTGGAAAGTGTTGATGAAGTAACATCCCATGTGAGCAAGCTGGTTTCATGTTTTTGCTTGTGACAATTAGGATAACCAAAAGACAGAACAGATTAGAGGATCACACAAGTACTTCAGAGAGTTAGGTTAGAGTCCCAAAAGATCCCCTGCCGGCTTCTAAACAGCACTCAGATGTTGATATCCTGTTGGAGCCATCAGCTGTGACAAAGGAGAGCTGACAGTAGGAGGGGATTGGGAAGGGTAAATTCAATGTGAAGGTTTCCAAAACAGCAGTTTCTCTGCATGTCTCCTCCTCCTGGGGTTCTGCTGATGCACAGTGTAACTGTGAGCAGGGGTAAGAGAGCAAAGGAACAAGGAGGTCCCGTGGATTTGGCACTGAGGAAACAGGCAGAAATGAGCATGTATTTGTCTCTGTGGAAAAAGATCTTGTGGCCATGTGGCACACATGATGTGGTGGATGGACTTCATTTTGGCTGGACTCCTTTAATGACTTATGTACCTCCAGTTGTTCCTCCACAGGAGGCCTTTATTAATTGTGCTGTAACAAGTTAGCACATCCCAAGACAGTTTTCTATGAACATGTGAGTCTGTAACAGAAATAAATTCCTCTGGTGCAAGAACATGAACAATGTTGATGAAGTCTTTATTTACTGATGGGTTTGAGGTGAGTTTTCTTACGACTTGAGATTTGATACAGCAAGTAGCAATCTTGGAGCAGTGGAACATGTTTAAAAAGAGGAAATAGACAAGGAATTTTTCTGTTATATGCATTTGTGTATGTAGGTTGGTTTGTCTGTGTTTGTAGTCTTGCTATATTATTTTTCAGTGTTTTTGAGGGGGAGGGGAAACCATCACATTAAGGAATTATGGAATTCTCTGTGCTTTGCTTGGCAGGCTTTCATACAGCAACTTGAACCCACCTAACTTCACTCTATCTTTAACATAAATCATCCAAAGGGCTTCAGAAAGACATAAGCTATTGAAAATACACAAAGTGCTCTTTTCCCACAAAACTTCAAACATAGCAGCTGTTCTGTTTTTTAAAAATTCTTCTGTGCATGCAATGATTTGACTAGTTGCAATAGGGATTGTATTTATTCATTCATATTCTGTTTTTTAGAAATTATTTCAATAGCTATAGAAAATATCTTAATTTACACTTTGCACTTTACATTCTTTCCACTCAACTGCATAAAGAAAAATTATGACCTGTGATAGCATTGCTCAATAGTATTCCATATTCTCTGTCCACCACAGTTTTGAACTTATTTATATGGATATTCACATTTAGCAACTATTTCTATTCAGATTTCTCAGTGAAAACAGAAATTGGGGGCACTATTATATATATATATATTAGTATAAAAGTAGTTTATATAATTAGTAGCATAAAAGGACATCTGAAACACAAAAGTCAGAGCAGACATTTATTTCACCTGATTTCTGCGAAAACAGTGTGGGTTTTTTTCTGCTTAGCTCTTCCTGAATAACTGCAGGGGAAGACAGACTCTAGTTTAAAGGTAGGTCATTCATCTGTAGGATCATCACATCATTCCTGACATGAAATGCCAGGCATTTACAGTGAGACTATAGAAGCAATTTACAGTGATTCACAGCAGCTAAAATTGCTTCTGTAACTATTTCCTGTGCTAAGTATAGGGCACACTGCATATGCTACAGCCAAGGTAAGCACGTCTGGGATATGGTAGAGGTTCAGTTTTAGTGGAATCCATTTTGGCAAAAGTAGCTGTTTGCTTTTAGAAGAAGGTCAGCTTTCTGTAGCTCCGCCGTGGTTAGTTGTCTGGATTTCCCACAGACTTACTTAGAATAGATCCTGGAGGGATATTGTTGTGTAGAATAAGATGTATTCCAGCTGTGGGCTCAGTTTCAGAGGCAAATGGGAAACAAAAAGCAGGGAGCAGTAAGCAGTTAAAGCTTAGGTTATTTCTAACACCAAAGTACAGTAAGCAATTGTATTCTGCCTTCTTAAAGAGATCAAACTGCAATTCAGTAACCTGTGTTTGCACAGCTAATGTAAGGTATTGTATGCATTAGCATTTCTTAGGTACTTACACATTGCTAAATGCTCATCTAGGACTGTATCCCTCCAATTTTTTTAAGTTGTTGGAAAATGGATTAATTTGACTTCACACAGTATTTCTAATCCGTTGGTTCTGTTGTGGTAATGGAAGATCCAGAAGTTAAATAGTAAATAGTACTTATGAGTATTCATATATATTCATATATATCCTTCCCTAAGAATCAAAGTTGGGAAGATTTGAATAATTAGTCCTTACAAACATCCTCGAGAAGACACTTATGTAAGTAAAGCCTGGTACTTCAACTTTAGTTATGAATTGACTCAACTAACTTGCAGCCCAGAAGCCATGCAATGTTGCCTCCAGCTCAGGAAGGACATAAAACTCTTGGAGCAAGTCCAGAGGAGGCCACCAAGATGTTCAGAGGGATGGAGCACCTCTGCTGTGGGGAAAGGCTTAGAGAACTGGGATTGTTCAGCCTGGAGAAGAGAAGGCTTTGGGGTGACCTAATTGTGGCTTTCCAGCACCTGAAGGGAGCCAACAAGATGGAGAGAGACTATTTACAAGAGCCTGTAGGGACAGGACAAGGGGGGATGGATTAGAACTGAAAGAGAGTAGGTTTAGAATAGGTATGAGGAAGAAATTCTTCCCTGTGAGAGTGGTGAGACACTGGCACAGGTTGCCCATAGAAGCTGTGGTTGCCCCCACCCCTGGAAGTGTTCAAGGCCAGGTTGGATGGGATTCTGAGCAACCTGGTCTAGTGGAAGGTGTTCCTGTCCATGGCAGATGGGATGGGAACTGCGCAATCTTTAAAGTCCCTTCCAGCCCAAGCTATTCTATAATTTTATGATTTTGTGATTCAACTGTCCTCTCTAAACTGGGAATAAGATTATGTACCCTTTGCATTTATTACAAAAACTAGAACAAACCCTTTGGTGTTTGTGCCAGCTCTTGAAACAGAACCAGGGAAGTGATCAGAGCAGGTGTTTGTTGCTGGTTGTGCCTTTCCCCGTGAGTAACTCTCACTGGAGTTTCCAGTTTAGTATTTGTTCTTTCACAAACCTTGCAACTATTACACACAGTCATTGTTTAACCCCAGCTGGCAACTAAGCATCCCCCACCTACTCCCTCCCCCACCACTGGAGTTGTTTAAGTTGCTTGTTAAGTTGCATTCCTTGGTCAGGCTGGTCATGAGGGCTGTTCTTCAGTAAGAAAGCACCTGTATAAACCCAAGCTCCAGTCCCACACTCCATGAGATACTTCTGCACTGCATTTGCCTGAACCAGAAACCCTACAGTCCCACTTACCATTCCCAATGTTTCTAGCACTCATTCCACACAGCACTTGGGGTTTTTTACATAGCACTTAACATATGATGAGGACATACATGTAGATCTGTTGTTATCAACATTACACTTACTACAAAGTAAGTTTTATTCTGGTTTTGGCTGAGGTAGAATTAATTTTCTTCACAACAGCTGGTATGGGACTGGTTTTGGTTAGTGCAGGAAACGTTGATACCGTAGGGATGTTTTAATTCTTGCTGAGCAGCACTTACACAGAGTCAAGGTCATTTTTTGGCTCTTGGGCCACCACAACAATGGGGAGGCTGGAGGAAATGCAGCAAGAAGAGGTGCCCTCGACTGACCAAAGGCATATTCCATATGATACAACATCATGCTTAGTATATAAAGCTGGGGGAAGAAGAAGAAAGTGGTGGACACTTGAGTGATGATGTTTGGCCCTGCACTTCTGGGGATGGTTGAACACCTGCCTGCCTATGGGAAGTAGTGAATTAATTCCATGTTTTGCTTTCCTTGTATGTGCAGTTTTTCCTTGCCCTATTAAACTGTCTTTATCTCAACCCGTGAGTTTTCTCACTTTTATCCTTCTGTTTCTCTTCCCCATACCACTGGTGTGATAATAATAATAATTTATTATATTTACTTATACCCTCAAGCCATGCCCTGAAAATAAAGATTAAACTTATAATTGTCTATGGTTTTTATAAGCACCTGTCTATACAATCACCTATCAAGGAAAGTACTTATTTTTATATAAATGTGTGTGTATGTGTATATGTCTATATGCACACAGAGCATCTTGATATACATTTCTATCAAGAAACATACGGCTATTTTTTTATTGGAATGCTAGTTATGGAAATGCTAGTTACAGAAAAAATATTTTAAGCGCCTTGAAGATACACATACACACAATCATGGCAGTAAGTACAACTTAAAAAAAAAAGAAAAGGAAAAGATGGGAGTAACAGTTGTAATGGGAATTTGAGGGTAAGGTCTATGCATTAAGTTTGTTTTGCAATTGTTGAATATGAATGTGGATATGTATTTACAAAATACATACATTGCCCTTTTTAAGATACTGTATATTATGCTAGTTTTTTCAATACTTAACAACCTTGTTCTTAAAATTAGCCAGGATATATGCTAGCACAGTCATGAAATCAAGTAATTAAAATTTGATACTGAAATATGAAAAGCATGTCTAACTTTGTCATTCTTAGCATGAGTATGATGTTTATTAATTATTCTTTTCTGATCCAGTAAGGAATTTAATCCCATTTCCTCTAGACTGAAAAGCAAGGTCAGTAAAACCTAATTGATGGACTGGACCTTTGAGATCTTCCAGACAAGAGCAGGAGGTGCTTGCATAGCTTTGGGAATATGGTTTGCTCAAAATGCTCTGTTCAACTTCATGCATACTTTAAAAAACACATATGAGGATAACATTCCTTGCATAAGGAATAGGTCCTTTCAAGAAACATTCTGATCCCAGAAAAATTCATGTGCTTGATTTTATGCAACTGCAAGTAGTTTTGCTGATTTCAGCAGAACAATGCAGAGATTTAGATTTATGTGGTCTGTCTTCATAAGGTCAAGCACAAAGAAAATAAAGAACTGAACACAAAGAATGTGCAGTTTTAGCAGGAGGAAAGAAGTTTAATGACTTGAATAAGGCCAAAATTTTGTTCCAAAACCCTCTTCTTCAGACAGATTAGTTGTGAATCACTTGGGATGGTCTCCTCACTGCCATTCATAAAGGTATAGTTCCCTGACAATCTCAGGCATTCCTATAATATTTTTATTTGCCATTTTCTATCTTCTAGATTAGTAATAAACACAATGAAAAGTTTGAATAGTTTTAATGAGTGGAACAATTTGCGTTGTACTCAGTCAAACCCAATACAGAAAAACTAATGTGATTTCAGTAGACAGAAGAGTTTATTTAGGATTAGAAGTGTTCAGAGCACCTCTATTGAACTGACACTCTAATAATATGATTCCTAAGAGATGATCTGCAAACATTGGCCTTTTCAGGCTAGCAAGGTGACTTTTAATCTACAGTCCTGCTGTGGACTGACATTGTCTCAGTTTCGTGTCTGGGTAACATGAGATGCAATAGGAAGAAACAGACTGTACTGGATAGGTGGATATACCTTGAACACATACCTAAGCAATACAGATGAGTATCAAGTTCAAAAATACTGCTTAATAATTAACAGTATACTTCTTTATTCTTTTAATAGAAAAATAATCAATATCACTCTTTGAGATATCAAGAAATAAAGTTGAAAAAGAATTGAAAGAATAGGATTTTCCATCATCAGTGAAGCTCAAAAAATTAATTTGATATGTTGCATATACTGTCTCATTTATTATTGACTTTCACTAAATGAGTGGCACTGCCCATACCAGTGCTAAGCATCTGCACGGATCTTTCCACAATTAATATCAAGCCATTCACACACAAAGTTCACTTTCCTTAACATAAATTACAAAGATTCACTAACATCACAAAAAAATTAAAGGAAATAATTTGCAAGACAAGATGTTAAAAATCAAGGTTTCTTGGCAAATCCACTGCACTTTGAGACAATCTGATATATTTTCATTACTATCCTTTAGGGGAACTGGGTTTATTTTTTTTAATCAAAATCTAGAATTACTTTGTACTGATAAAAACTAGAACTCTCTGCCCCACTTTCAGAGAACTCAGTAATTCTTTTGCAATTTTTTCCTCCATCTTTAGTGTTATTACAAAAATAAATAGATTTTTAATTTTTTTTTCTAAGTCAACAAACCTGTTTTCAACCAGTCCTGCACTGTCTTTTATTATCTCCCTCCTGTTGCCTCAGGCAACCTATTTTTGTATTTATATTTAACATCATAATAGATCTTATCTAACTGTTTTCTTAAGGAACTTTTATGTGGCATCTGTTAGGCTGGAATGCACAAAAATACTTCTGAAAGAAGTGCCAGCACTTCTTTAAAGCCCCAAGCAGACCAGCCTCTCTGTCTTCGGGGCACTCTGAACACACCACCTGTGGATTCCATTTCCTGGTGCTTTGCTGTGTGCCCTGTGCAGGTGAACACTTACATATCTTTTATACCGAGAGTCAACTTCTAAAATGTCTTCCACTGCAATTCTTTACTTAATGGTCTCCTGGGATCTCATCCAGCTGTGTCACTAAACATGAACTAAACTTTACATTGACTTCAGCAAGACTACCCTATGATTAAAATTATTTGTTAATTAGCACACATTCCAAGATTGGAAATTTGATTTCAGTGATTTTATCAAATTAGGCATTTGGTAGATTTGCAGGCACAAACGAAATATGCTAATAAAATATTTTAAGTAGAACTTTTACATAGAGAATGAAGATAACAGCACTAGAACAAATTTTTCTTCTTTCGACAGCACTCTGGTTTCAGAATTTGTGTAGTATTTGTCAATATCAGACATGTTGAAAAACAAGAAATAAATTACAGAGTGTGATATGGAAAGAAAGAGGCTTTAGCACAGTTCTTGTAGTAGAAAATAAAATTCAAAATATTGAATTTTAATCAACTCTAGACAGTTAAAGTAATACCAGAGGTAATAAATGTAATGAGTCAATGTCTGCTAAAGCCATCATGACTGTAGTATTAAAAATATAGAGTGTAAAAATAATCACACTTTAGTCTTTTTTATTATATTCTGCATAATATTATGATGTACTACATGGCAGCTGTATTAAGTTCTAATGGAACTTAAGAATTCAACACTCTGCTTCTTCTTTATTAAAGCTCCATTCAATTTTAATGCAACATAAAGATCTGCAGGATGATAGTCCATCTGACAGAGAAGACAGAAAAGAAAGAGGAAGAGAAAAGGGCTACAATATGACATTTAAAAATAGTGAAAATTTGTGCAGAGAAAAATGATTCTCAGTAACATTGTGTGGGAAAAAATAAAGGAGGAGACTTGTACTGAAAAGTATACAAAAGGGATACACACATTTGGAAAAGCTGGACTTTTAAAAAGTATATCTAAAATAGCAGAAATAAAGAATTAAAAAAAAAAAAAGTGAAACTGAGGGTTTTTTAAGTATTCACCTTGAGCCATACTCCTGGAGAAAGCTTTTAATAAATCCTGTAAATCTTTCAAATTCTGTAGATCTTTGACCTTTTTAGACCATGTAACTAATAACTTCACAGACTATATCAGAATATATCTACCATAAAGAAATCAAAGGAAAATCAAGATGATTTGTTTTGGTTTCAAATCCCTTGTAAAGAATGTTGTGTATTCCCTTCATCTATAGCAGTGTTGTAGTATCCAAGTGTAAAACGTGTAAATATGTCATGTGTTGAACAGATTTACATGTTTGTTGTTTTTGGTTTTTTTTCACCTGGGCACTTCTCCTCATTTCTGAGCAACAGAATCACTTCATTGAAATACTTTGATTCAGTTGATAATATTATATCTGTATTTTCAGCTATTCATTTTCAACATTTCAAAAATAATTGTTACATGTTCAAAACATAGTTATAGAACATAATATTCATAGGATCACCACAGAAACTCAAAGTGGTTTGTATTGGAAGGGGCCTCATAAATCATCTGGTTCCATCCCCCCTGCCATGGTCAGGGACACCTCTCACTATACCAGGTGTGCTGGTTTAACCAGCAGGAGAAATGAACTCAACTCAAAAAGAAATTACAAGTCAGAACTACAATTTAATAAAAAGATCACAATGAGTACAAGGATACAGAGGAAAAAGTCCATTTGACCCACAAAAAACAGGTGCATAACCCAGCACCCTGGGGCACAAACAGAATGGTGTTTATCAGCCCCTGTGCTGAACACCACCTGCCCCACCCTGAGTGCAAAGTAAAAGGAGAGGAGAAACCTGTTGATGAGGATGATGGTCATGGTCTGGTCGAAAGTGGCAGTCGCGGTTCTGTTGAGGTTCTGGTCCTCCTCTGGATCCGACGAGTGGTACCTGAAGTTCCAAAACCCCAAGACTGTACATGCTCAGGTTCAGATTGGAGTGCCCAGTACCTCCTCCAGGGTGGGAAGTTTCACAGTGGGTGCTTTACACTCTGAGGTGAATCACGGCATACTTTTGGAATCCTTAGCAGACATGATCCCTCAGGCTGGGTGTGAAGGTACCAATGGCTCCACAGAGGGGAGTTATCACCCTCAGTCACTGGGGTGAAGAGAGGGAACTTTTCTATCTCACAGAGTTCTTAAACACTCAGCTTGTAGCCTGAGGGGTCAGGTGTGCCCCAGGCAGCTGCTGCAAATGATCCATTGTTAGCAGTTCATGAGAAATGGCACAGAAGGTGTAGAATGCACAGCCCTGGCCACACCCATGTAGTGACAAACTGGTCCTGGCCACTATAACCAGGGCACCAGGTTGCTCAGATCCCCATCCAACTTGGCCTTGAACAGTTCCAGGAATGGGGCAGCAACAGCTCCTCTGGGATACCTGTGCCAGGGTCTCACCACCCTCACAGGGAANCCCCACCCTGAGTGCAAAGTAAAAGGAGAGGAGAAACCTGTTGATGAGGATGATGGTCATGGTCTGGTCGAAAGTGGCAGTCGCGGTTCTGTTGAGGTTCTGGTCCTCCTCTGGATCCGACGAGTGGTACCTGAAGTTCCAAAACCCCAAGACTGTACATGCTCAGGTTCAGATTGGAGTGCCTAGTACCTCCTCCAGGGTGGGAAGTTTCACAGTGGGTGCTTTACACTCTGAGGTGAATCACGGCATACTTTTGGAATCCTTAGCAGACATGATCCCTCAGGCTGGGTGTGAAGGTACCAATGGCTCCACAGAGGGGAGTTATCACACCTCAGTCACTGGGGTGAAGACAGGGAACTTTTCTATCTCACAGAGTTCTTAAACACTCAGCTTGTAGCCTGAGGGGTCAGGTGTGCCCCAGGCAGCTGCTGCAAATGATCCATTGTTAGCAGTTCATGAGAAATGGCACAGAAGGTGTAGAATGCACAGCCCTGGCCACACCCATGTAGTGACAAACTGGTCCTGGCCACTATAACCAGGGCACCAGGTTGCTCAGATCCCCATCCAACTTGGCCTTGAACAGTTCCAGGAATGGGGCAGCAACAGCTCCTCTGGGATACCTGTGCCAGGGTCTCACCACCCTCACAGGGAAGAATTTCTTCCTCATATATCATAATCTAAACCTACTCTCTTACAGTTTGAATATTGCACCATGTTCATGGAACAATGGATAACCTTGGTCGTCTTAATATTTTCTATTCTGTTTGTTATAATAGGCACCAATTTATCTTTGTATTTGCTATTTATTCATTATCCATAGCGTCTTGACACTTCAAACAGACAAGCATCAATGTCACATAAAATCTCATTTTTAATTGGCTCTTGTTCAACTTTTGAACTCTGTATCAAAGCAAATCCTGACAAAAGAAAAAAGAAGACCCAAACAATCTTGTCCTTAGACTTAGAGATTAAACATATTTTACTGTTAGACATGATATAGCAATGAAGTTTTATGTCCTAGTGAATTTCTAAACATGGTCTCTCAGCACAATGCCACCTCAGTTTTCCACAGAACACAATGAAAGGTTTTTTTGCTTTCAATGTGTGTTTCAGAAAGTGGAGGGAACTTGGCATCCTAAATGCAATGAAGAATATTCGTCCCTCAAGTGAGCGTGAGCACTTTTCCAGTGTAGTAGAACACAGCCAGTATCTTCATGCATTCTTGCTCAGAAAGAGAGAAATTGAGAAATAATATCAGAATTGCACTTAATTTTAAGTAGAGGAGAAAGTATAGTGGCCTACATAGTATCCTAGATCTTTAAAAACCAGGAACTAAACTAGTTTTGTGCTGCTGACTGCTAATGAGAAACTTTCCCTTTAATATTTATAAATTCAGTGTGATGTTAGTTGTAAGTGAAATAACATTCAAAAGAATGGCTTTTCAAGTTAATTCCTCCAAGATACACATGTATATCAAGAGGTTTAATACCTCTACTCTAAACAGGAACAATGTTAATGTTATTGGACATTGCTGGGATAGAAGGAGAACATTAGAGAGGCTCTTTGCTGACCAGTGGAGATGACAATGTACCCTGATTAAATGTCGAATTTAATCATCCAATTAAGGTATAATATTATTAGTGTACCTGAAGTAGAAATATTTCCACATTGTTCTCATTCAGGAGATATTGTCAGAATACAGTCCAGTGAGAATATTATTTTCTTAGCCTACTGAAAACATCCTGTTATGGAATCAAACTTTGTTATTCTTAGGTGCCTTGGTATACTTTAAATTACTCTAATATTCATTCTAACTCAGTCTTCCATTAGACTTTCCACTTTCTAAAACAACCAAGTTAGGCCTCTGCCTTTACAGAACCAGATTCTTGCTCTCCTAGAGATATGTGCACCTATTTTATATGGATTTATTTTGTATGGATTTTAAATGCTGAATTAGCATGGGTTCACAAGAGGATACAGAAACAGGTTTTTGCACTGGTTTTGATTCACCTGGAATTTCAACAAGTTTGCCTTAAATGCAGGGTTCAAAGAAAATGTGAGTGATGCCTTCTATATTTGGTTTGGGTGAGATCCAAACCCATAAATCCTTCCTCCTTTGTACAGATTTATTAGAGTACTCCCTATGCTCTTCAAGGTGGTATACTCAGAACTCAGCCCAGGTCTTCTGAAAGTTTGTTTGAAGTAAGGCCAAAATTTAGGCCTGTAATTAAACCAGAATTGAGGCAGATTTGCCATAATTTTCATTCAGTTATGAACAATTTGCAAAATCCTAGGAGGCCTTTCTGCTACTTTACTCACCAGCCTCTAACAGGAGGCGTGAAGAAGGAAGTCATGCTGGTCTGATTCTCTCTGGTAAATGTAAATGCACTTTCTCCCAGGCATTTATATAATGTTTTTATTGAACTTTGTTTAGAGAAAAGGTTAGTCTTACACAGAAGCAGATAAACTGGGTTTATCTGGGTTGCATCTGCTTTTGAATTTAATAAGGGATATCGGAATATGAGCCAAGATAAAACCCTGGATATAAAAAATACATTTAAATTTCTTTCCTTCCTTATCCCCTACCCTTTTGATTTGTTGCTACCACAATAAAATTCAGTATTTTTCAGTATGTAAGTATATACTTTTGATTTTAGTCCACATCTTTAACCATCTCAGAATTAACATTTCCTTGCTCCTGTACTCTTTTTCTGTCCATGATTAGTATTCTTATTATAGAATTAATTAGAGACAATGAAAAAAAAGAGAGACTCTGTTCTGTAATACTTGTCCTTTAATGTGAAGTTCTGCCACTTGTTACCAAATTACTTTAATAAATAGGTGTTCTTTTTGAACTAGGACTTTTCACTGACATAAATCAGATAACATTCAGATGAACGGTATAATTTCATGCAGCATGTTCTTATTTAGCAAATATCCACTTTCCTTGTTTTAATTTCAGCACCAAGCACACATGTACATAATTTTTTACTGTATTTAATTTTAATTCTGATACATCCTGTTGAAGTCAAAAAGTATCTAGTCATTTTTTCCAGAACACTGATCCAACATGCATGTTTTCTGTCTTAGCTTGTTTGAGTTTTCCGTCGTGAGAAAGCTCCATGGCAACTCTGTATGGAAACAGCTATGAGGTCACACAGAGCCTATGGAGTGAAATCTGAAGACAATGGAAAAAATTCTTTCAGTACACTGACAATTTTTGCAGCTTCATATAAAAAAGCAGTAAAGTCATTTAATGCAAAAGTTTACTATGGTTAGATAATTGTTAAAGATTCAGTCAGCCTTTTTTAGTGTGAAAAGATAGTGCTGCAAAGTAGACTCCTCTCTCTTTCCTTCACTTCTTTTTTCTCCTTATGAGATTTTTAAATTTATTTAAGAATCTTCTTAGAATGGCTTGTTTAGGAAAACTGAAGAGTTGGCTTCAGAAAGTTGTCTTCACTTAAAAAGAAATGAGTACATGTTTCAGAAGCAGTTAAGTCTTATTGACTATCAAAGAGATAACAGACCTCAAATCACAGGAGACACTTTGAAGGTCTCAATGAAAGATCTCTAACTGTTCAAAATATGCAGAAATGTAAAATTAGTTTTAATGTTACCCCTCATTAAAAGGCTGTGAGGCACCTTTCAGAACCTGGTTTACACCCTATGTGATGTCTTCTTTGCAACTGGCCAACAAACCTCATTCCCACCTGCCACAGTACTTAATTTTCTAAAAATTCATTTTTACACAAAGTTAAACTCAAATTGAATTTAAATTTTGGTCTTATGTACATTCTTGTGCTTATATGTTACATTGCCTGTACAGAAAAACTTACATTTGCCTATCTGTACTTTCAACATAAATATCAGTGATTTTATCTTTATTCTGGGGTGCTTTGATGAAGCTTTTTTTTACCTGAGGTTACAGGTGTGTTTACATAATACTTACTTAAAATGTTTACCATCTTTGAAAAGTTTTGGGCAAAATCAAACACCTGCTGTTATTTAAACCAAATGTTGTGTTAATTGTATGACCAGAGCCTTGCATTTCAGACAAAAGAAGACCGTTGCAGATCTGGGTGGAATCTATTTAGTGCAAAAATAGCCTGGAAAGTCTTAAAATTATTGAAAGAGCTCTTCCAAAGTGATCAGAAGTTACTTCAGTTAATCCTGAAACAGTAACAGCCTATTAAGAGTAAAGAAATAGCAGTGATAGGATCACTGGAAAACTGTGTATTGTCTCAGAGGTGAGAGCAATACAAGTCCTAAAGGGCACAATAGGCATTGATATTAAATCTGTACTGTTCTTGTCAGGGGCACTCAGTTTCTCTCAAGAGAGGGCTAACTGTGTAACGTATTTATAATTCCAGTCCCTCTGAGACCTTGCCAAAGCCCCTAAATGTGCTGTCCCCACAGAGGTTTATTTCCTTTTCACTGACATTCCAGTAATGGGAAATTGTCAAATTTATTGTATCTGTAAGCAATAACAAAGAGTTGCAATTCTCACCTTGTTTTAAATAAAGGAATGCAGAATGCATCCCCTGTTTTGATAAGGCACAGAGTCTTTTTTCTTTTGGAATTGTTTCAGGAGGTGACTACAAATCCTGTGCACATCAGCACTAACACCACTGCAGACTGTAAGGGTATCTTTGCCCTCCATTGCCTTCTAATCCTGAAAAGATGGCAGAATAAAAGAGTTCCAGTGCTTTATGTGGGCTGGGATGAGAGATCTAGGTCACTTACACATCACAGAGGCAATGACAAAGAAGTCATCCAGCTTTCCACTCCTATTTCTACAAGTAAGAGGTAACAGCCCTCAGAAAAGTCTGGAGTTAAAGAAAATCACTAATGTGCAGGTTAAAAGCATTTAGAGGAAGTGTGACTAATACAGACTGAAGGCAGTTACATAAAAACAGAATAAATATCCTTGGAGTTTTGTCCCTTTGGAGCGAGTTGGGAGACAGTGATTTCTGAATCAACATTTCCATTTAGAATGTGTTCCCATATCCCGTCACTATTCAAATGAAATTAAAGGCTGTAGAGACTTGGCAAAATAGTCCTAGAAAACTTCTGAGCAAGTAGAAAATGAGTAGGCAGACAACCTTGACAAAAACATTTTCTGGCCAACTGTGTAGTATCATAATAATTTTCTTCCTAGATTTGCATATTTAGCAGCAAGTATTTGACCTTAACAACATCTGAAGAGAAGACTACTATCCTTCTGAATAAGTTGCCAATGGCATACCAGAAGCAGTTTGGCAAATTTTGTTGAAATTTGTATAGAAATAAGGTTCCCCAGGGCTCTCAATTTACTGTGCTCATTCCAAATTTCATCACAAGCAATTTTCTCTAGAAGGACACTTTCTGTCCAGCACTTCATGGCAAGGTTAGACCTCCTGGAAAAGTGAGACAGGTGACAGACTCCTTTTCCATATTTCCCTGGCATAAGAAAGGATGAGCAAAGATTCAAATCCATGTAGCAAGTGGCATATTAGGTAATGAAAAGGAACTGATAATTTTCTAGAAATGTAAAGCTTCTGTAATAAACCTATGCTAAGCCTCAGAAACCTCTAAATTAGCTACTGAACATTTCAGAAATATTGTCAGTCTAGTGTTTATGAATAGACTTTCTAAAGCCTCAGCTGTTTATACTTTTCATAAATGGCAAACAAATGCACTCTGTAACACTGAGATCTAAGGCTGAACTAAGCTCCTCAAGATGTTTTGAGTAATAAACTGTGGGAAAGAGGTGAAAGTCTTGGGAATAGAAGGAGAGATTCTTTTCCTTGCAGAAAAGACCGCAAAATACATAAGCAAGATTCAGAGTAATTCCTATTCAGTGTTCAGAAAGGGAAGGGGAAGACACAACTCTTAAAGAGCATCATCTGCAAAGAACTGGAGGAAAACTTAAAAAACCCCAAGACTTATTCAGGGAATACATTTTAGCAAAGAGATCGAGTTTCAGTCTTTAAGGAGTGTAGGAAGCTGAATGTGGATTTCTCAGCACTGGCTCCCATGGAACTTGGGCAAACAAAACAGTTTTGCGTCTTCAAACCTTGGGTTGCATTCCTTTGTTGGTCCTCTTTGTCTTGAAGAGATACTGTAGACACCCATGTAACTAGTGAACCTGATAGTGCCATCTGCTACTGCAATTGCCCTTTTTTTGCCTTGTAAAACTTTGTCTTCTATATTCATAATTTTGTTTATATTCTTCTGGTGTCAGATATCCAGGTTTTCTTTTTTTTCACCATGTTAGCTTATGGAGGAATACAAGAAAACAGTTGAAGCATGGGGTACAATCCTGGAAAGATAAAGAAAGTATCTCCTGAGCTTAAAAAATGGGTTAGTATGTTGTTCATTGAGAAAAATTCCAGCTTTCTTGTTTAAGAATGGAAACACAAAGTTTTGCAAAGATGGACTATCTATGTGGGAGTGTTTTGGTGTTGCTTTTTTGGTGGGTGTGCTGTGTCATGTGCATGAAAATCCTATTTCTTATGATTTTCTTAGTTCCAACAAATGGATGCAAAGAGGATGTATTTGCTATAATCATTTGAGCAGGAAAAGGAGTGATTTGTCAGTTTACAGGCTCAGGTAGCCCAAGAAAGATGAGTCTATACTGACCCTGAAGTAATTTTACCAGAAAAGAAGATAACTGCTAACCAAGTCAACATGGTCCAGTTTCTCCAATCAAAATTCACAGAATCACAGAAGATGCTGAGTTGGAAGAGAATTATCAAATACAAATGCATATTGGCCATAAAATGGAAAGCACAAGGATTCTCGTCATTCTTGAGAGTTTAGCAATGCCTTTTATTTCCCTATTAACCCAGTACCAGTGAGCACCAAATGATGCAATGAAACCTTTGAGGGGAAAAAAAACATCAAGAAAAGAGTGATCCTTGAATCTGTACAGGGGCCACTTTTACTTCTGCCTCTCCCATCAAAAATATAGTATTTTGTCCTATTCTTCTTGTGCAGAGCAGAGGGTGGGGAATAATGCCTTGGAATGCAGTTCTGCTACATTCCTCACAAAGTAGGTGAAGGGATGGTGTCCTGAGAAGGGCCACAGGACAGGAATCACAGAAGGAAGGAGACTGAGGATGCCTACAGAGATGCTTTGTGTGGTACTAGAGTTAGACTTTTTCACCTATAATGACATCCAAAAAGGAGCCTGGATTTTGTTCTGCTCTGCTCTGTGTTTACTCCATCCCAGCCTGGAGCGAACTTGCAGGCACTCATTTCTGAACTGGCATTTCCATTTGTGCACTCTCTTCAGCTATTGCCTTGTGCTTATGTCTAAAAATCAAGCAGAGGCATCAAAGGGGAGCAGGCTGGCTGCCCCCCAGGTGTATGAAAATCTTCCCTATGAGCCATGCAGACAAACACAACTGCACAGTGACGCTGGCAATGACTTGCACTCCTCTTGTGTGACAGCCAAGAAGACCTGTGTGAACCTGAGATGAAGGAATCCCCAAGAATTGCTGATATTAAGAAGTCAGTACTCTTCAAATTAATCTGCCCTTTACTTATCAACCATCTCTAGTCTTGAGCACATCATAAACTGGCATTTTCATATCTGCAAGGCTGGGAAGCATCAACAGCAACTTGAATATCTCACCTTCATCACAAGAGTATTGGACAGCTCTGCTGAGTGGAAGGAGATTTCAGAGAAAAGTGTCACGTAAACTTTAAATGTTAGCACAGCGAGTGATGTGGCTTTTAGAACTTCCAAGCACATGTTTTGTAAGCATCCTTTGGAGGAAGTACATGCAAAGAATACACCATAATGTGAGCTGAACTATTTGTATTTATACATTTTTATGAGCCTTCTCAATACATCCATCAAAAGTAGTGAGGAATGTTTGTAAATACCTTTTCTCCCTTTCAGTTCACTCTCCCTCCTCAGTGTTTTATAGCACAGCCAGTTAAATGTTCCTGGGGTCAGGTGTTGTGAGCTTTGCAGTTTCTTCGGATGTTTTTTCCTGAAGCTTAAGCATATCAAATCAAGTGAGTACATATGAAGATGCAGCAATAAAATCAAGTGAAGCCACTGCACACTACTTTGTTTCTTAACTTTTGTGCATATAAGACACATATATTCCTTATTTTTGTGAAAGTGCACACCCAGATATTAGACTTTAGCATCACTGATGGCAAAACAAAACATTTTCCCTTACTTTTTTACACATGGATATTTACTTTTTCTGAATGATCTTGCTTATATATTGAAAAAATTGGGAAAGAACTTGTAATGCCATTAATACACATTGTCATTGATTTAGCAGTTCTGTACTTGAAATAGTCACTCAGGAATACAATATTTATTTGTCTGTGTTGACACCAAATATTTGCTCTGGCAGACAAGAAAGCAATAGTCCAGAACATCTATTCCCCAACTGTGTTGTTGCTTTTGTTTCTGAATTCTTTTTTGCCATGCAAATTTTTTCACAGCTGTTGCTTGTAAAATTGGTTTGAATGGTGCTCAATTCAGAGAAATGGTATTTTATAACCATTTATAATTCTTTCATCTTCAGAACACAATGGATTTTTTGTTTGTATGTGTTTAGATTGGGCTATTTTATTAATAATCCATGGCTCTGGGCAAAGTTAGTATTCCTGGCAGTAACTGTGAGAATATTTTAATGTATGTATATACAGAATTTTCATCTGCTCTGTTTTTCAATACATTACCTAACTATTGGACAGTTCATATTTTCCACGTTCCACCTTTTATTATTTTGTTCCCATCGTGCCTAATTCAATCTACCCATGTTAATTCACCCGTTACTTTCCATAATGTTAATTCAATATCAATATAATTCTGATTTATGATGCCATGAATGTTAGAATTGTACATTTCTGGCACCTCTTTAGAGGTCATAGAGTCACACTACTTATCATTTTCTATCTTTTCTTCCTTTTAATTTTTCTCAATATATTAATAGTCAGCAAAGAAATCAGATGCCATGAAAATGGCAAAAGCAGTAAATAATTTTGAAGTTGCACTGCTAAATAAAGTCATATCATGTTAAAAAAAATTAATAAAACCCTGACGTATTTTGCATAACTTCAGTGAGGAGAGTTCCAGTAGAAATGGTTTCACCTATAATGACATCCAAAATACAAATATATAAATGACAGAATTCTGTATTGACTAGTTGGGGTTTCTTTCCCCTGAAATTGTCAGGTTTTTTATCAATTCATAACTTCACCATTCTATTGAAAGGAAAGGAAGATGAATATATAAAGAGATATTTATACAACACATTTGAGAATGTTAATCCAATTCAAACTACAAGACCTGTCAGAAAATCTTCATTTAAAGAGGAAAGATACAGCTGGTCAGGAGTGCTTTTACTGAACTAAGGATCCTGCTATTGAAAGGTTATTTTGTCACTGGCATAAAGGAAATACCTGTTTCAGCGGCTCCCAAATAGGGATCTATGAGGCCATGGCTAGCAGACTACGGATCATTCACTCTAATACTGATTTTCATTCTAGTCTTCATAAGCTGTGTTAATAGCCTGTGAAATGGTAAGTAGTGGTCTAAAATATTAGGGAGCCAGTGCAATGTGCCTTTAGATATGCTCTGCTCTGCTCCACTCCGCTTGGCTAGATTTATATGTAGCTACCTGTTGGAAAACACTTTGTCGCCCTTACAAATAATTTCAGTAAGGCAAACATCATAGTTCTTCAGGATTTTTTTTTCTGTGTGATAAACACAGGGTGGTAAAAGCTGCTGTTAAGCTTTCTGGAGCTTCATATGAATTTGTAAATAAAGTAACATTGTTTAGGTATCCTATAAATATCTTGCATCTTCTTTCCCTAAATGTTGTTTATTACCCCTTCTATTTAAAGTCTCAAGCTGGTTTTGTCTTAGTGTTTGTGTTATGTTGATATTGAGTTAAGAGTTTGTCAACATGCATCAAAATGGTGTAGGTAATTTTATTCTCTTTTCCACTCTTCATTGTTTGAATACACAGTGGCTTTGTCTGTGCAGCAAGATATGTTTCATAGAGAGCTAGGGTGTTTTCTGTATTGGTTTTCATTTTGTTTCAGTTACAATGGGAACAACAGAAAGCTGTGACTGATCCATTTATTCCCTTTGGCTACTCCTCTAATGGAGTCTGCACTATAAAAATTGGAGAGAAAATAAGGAAAAATTTCTGTATTCTTCTTTTGGCTGAGTTTGTACAAACTCAGAAAAAAAGTGGTATGGCATTTGGCTGTAAGTGCTTAAAAAAATATAACTCTAATTCACAAATTAAGTATTTCAGAACTAATTCAGTCCAAAATACCAGGTCAGTGGAATATGTCAGTGAGATAATATTACCTAAGACACTGACATCTGTGGACAACAGAAATGACTGAACTGTGCAGACCAGGGGCAAAGAGGACTGTGGACACATGAAATTTGCTGCAGTCCTGCCCAGTACAAGCACCACTGGCTTGTGTCAAAAATCATAGGTTCAGGACTCTGGCAGAACCCGAACTTCAAGCACAGGAGTAACCTATTTGTGTGGGATCCTTGCCTTGGGCTGTATGCTGCTGAGAAGAACTCTGAGGGAGAAAGCAGAGCAAGTTTAGAGGTGACAGGTTTACCTGCAGTTTTGGTTTGACCCTGACATCAAGTGAAATATCAGTATATTATCAACAGTACTAAATATATGTTAACTACAAAACATACCAGCTACCAAGAAGAAAATTAACTATCTCAGCCAAATCCAAGACACCCACCCAAGGAGTCAGTAAATTTTGTTGGAAGGTGCAATCGCTGTCAAGTACAGGAATAGTTACATCACCAAGCAAGCTCAGTAAGCCCAGAGAAATGTAGCTGTGTGTTAGAAGATTTTGCTCAGGAGTGCTGTATACAACCTCCTTGCTTGAATAACTAAAGAACGTGCATATCATTTGTGCTTTTAGCAAAAGAATGGCAAATTACATTGCCAATATTTATCTCAAATAGTAGGCACACATAAGAGCTCTGGCCAGTTCAGGTATTTCAATTTCAATCCCTTTTTACCAGCATACATCATTTTGTTTTGATGTCAGTACCCAGGGGATTTATAGGACTATGTACCCCCAACACTAATGAAACTTGCACAGCAATCTTTCTCAGTCATCAAAACTTGGCTGGAACCTAAGACTGTTTGCCAAATACTGGGTATCTCTGCAATTCATGGGTTGAAATTCTCTATTCCACTTTTTCATTAATTATTATTTCTCTTTATTCATCAAAAGCTGATGTGTTTACTAGCAAAGAATCTCAAAAAAAAAAAAAA
>VXBX01005105.1:121289-144779 GCA_013400415.1 Scytalopus superciliaris
CTATATATTTACAGAAATAAGTGCAATCAAAGGAAAACATTTTTTCTTTGATAGTGATAGCATCAGACCAAAAAGTGTCAGCAACATTATTGAACAGGTTTACTAAAGGTGCCAGATACAAATTCCAGAATATAACCAGTCCTTGATTGTCTTTCAAATTGGATCCTCTTTTACTGGAAAATTCAGGTAATCTTTTCAAAATCTGCATTATAATATGAAGATATTATTATTTAACTGTATGTGTTTAAAATATGTATATTTTCTTTCCAACAGTTCAGCCTTTCATGAGACTGGAGAGATTTGTGTTGTCTTCAAAAGGAAAATGGCTATAGAGAATATATCTATTGTGATCTTCTGGATATTATAGTGTGAGGCTGAGCGATAAAACTTCTCATTTGTGAAATCAAAGGTCACCATATTTATCAGCAAAATGAGTAAGCAGAATTGTAAGAGTATAGTATTTCACTGGGTTTCATTACGTCAGGACACAACTGAAGAAAATTGTACTGCATGGGCTTTAGCCAGGCATGTTAAAAGTCTGACTGTGCAAAGTACATTCCCAATGCTTGCTTGCACCCTTGAAATAATTTTGTGTTTTAAGCAGTGTTTCATCACAGTTATCACTGATGTGCAGGGGCACAGTGACTCTGCTGTTATGAATGTCAGTCTAAACCAGCATTGCAGAAGAAGTTGAGAGAAATATACAGCTTTTTGAGCCAGACTCTTAGGGTTATGGGCCCCTAATAAGTCAACAGAGCTCCTGGAAGAGTATGAAGGCAGATTATTAATAATAAATGTTCAGTTTTCAAACATATGAAGAGAGGTTCAGTGTAAGCTTAGTGTCTCAAATCTGAGGATTAAAACTGCTCATCAATAAGGTACTTCCACAGATGCTTTCATAGCTTTAAATAAGCCTGAAGAAATCATTAATATACCTTTCTGTGGTTACCAAAGTGCATTCTGAGATCTGTTAACGCTGATCTGTCCCTGATGAACAGGACCAGCTTATATCTTAGTTCCAGGTGTTTGCTTAGGGCGGCTGTACTTAAGAACATCATATTGCGTTGCTTACTCCCATCAAGCATGGTCCTTCCCAGAGGACTGGGTTTGTTTGTGTTTGTTTGTGCAGGGGGTTCTGGAGCACAGCTCTGTAGGAAAAACATCTGACACTTTCACTGCAAATTCTGTCAATGCAGTGTTTCACCCTGCAAAAAAAGTCTTAAGGTTAAAAAGGAACAAAACACTAGGTGGGAGACTATCGGCTCATGAACTGATCTTACAAAAGGAAAGCAGCAAAAGGTGGACACACATAAAATAGTTAAATGTAAAAGCTTGTGACATTTGCAGTGTGAGCCTGTAAGGAAGAAAAGACTCACTGCAGTGCTTTAATGATTGTTTTTCTCTTGTTCCAACCAGCAAACAGCAGAGTGGATGGATGGTGCGTGTCTGGCACAGTACCCCCTGCCCTATGATTTTGTTGGCAAGCTAATTGTGGCGACTGACATCAATGGCAGGTCAGGAAGCTCACAAAAGAAGAGCACTGGATCTTGGCAGTCCACCCAGCAGTAAGGACATGGACATTTCAAGTTTAATTAGTGAAATAAAGTAGCAAAGCACTAGTTTTCCCCAGAGAACCTCTGAGTAAGTGACTTATCAGATCAGCGTTGGAACCTGTGTCACTATCCACAATCTGAATGGTTGATGACCACTATGCTTTTGTGGGCCATGCTGGGAACAACAACTGAATTCCCTCAGGAACACTGTTAGAGCCATGTTAGGGTAACATGCAACTTAAAGGAAACTGCTGTCTTCTGTTTACAAAGGAAACTGCTGTCATGTTTACAAAAAGGTTACAGGGAAGTCTTTTTGCAGAAACATTTCTAAAGAAAGCAAAGCAGATAAACAAACAGCTCCCATGTACATGTACATTTCATCCTTCTCTTTGTTCTACCATATTAATGCACCAATATTTCAGAGGAAGAACTTTTATAGAACTAGAGAGAAATTGAAACTTTAGGTATCCTTTCTTGGCCTAATTTCTGCCAAACTAGTTTTCAATGCTCAGTTCTCAATTCAACTGAATTGCAATGTGACTCTGATCACAGGAATTATTTGTGGGTTGCAGCAATCTATCAGCTTCCTTCAAATTGTCCTCTGCTTTATAAAGTCACGATTCTGAGGCTTTTTAGACTCATGTCCATTTTACTGCTTTTTTTTTTCTGACAAATGGCTGCATTAGCCCACATAGTTGGTTTCCTGCTTACAACAGAGTTGTGATGCTGTGATATTTTGTTTTACTTGATATTTCCTAGGTATAGTAAGAGAACCAGAACAGGCTTGTGAGCAGTATGAAATAAACCCCTATGTGAACCCATAAACTCATGTGAAAAGTGTAAAAATTTTAATACAGAAATCATGACAATTGCTTTGCTAGTGCAAACAAGTTGATTTTTTTTCCCCCAAATCATGTGTACTTAGAAATATTCTAGTTCAAAATACTAATATGATAAAACAATGAGTGTTTCCATTTGTTGATGCAGTAAAAGCTGTTTGTCTCTCTTGAATCAGTCACAGAGGAGGCCAGGACACAGTAGCCAGTTGCCAGAGTACCTGCAATGCTCTGGCAGGCCACGAGTCCCCTGCAGGTCACAAGGTGAGTGACACTGCTCCTGAAAGAGTTTGCTCACTGGGACAATTTTAACATTTTATTAATAAGCTTTCCTGAGTGTTACCAGATTAGGAGACCCTGTTGCGATCAGTGTTATTTTCATTACTGGCTCCAAACAATGTGGTTCGCAGATGGCAAGGGAGGTACAAGGCTATATTCCTGTCTCAGGGAACATTTGGAGGAAGTCTCCAGGTAGCACCAGGAATCAAATGTGTGCAACAGATGATATGTAGGGCCTATTTTGAAACTCAATACAATCAGGTATATTAAACAAGGACTTGAACTCCCTATTTTCACTGAAAAGAAACATAAATTGACTTAGCTGAGCCATGAATCAAGGACAGAAAAGAAAAAGATGTGCAGGTGCCAAGTATTCATTCACAAAGCCACTGTTTTCACATAAACTACTGAATTATGTTGCCTTGAAAAAGAAATATGGAATATCACAATGGCATCTGCAGTCCAGATTACATGTGGTCTGAGTGGCACAAAGAGTAAATGCAATGGGCCTGGAGATGTAAAGTTGTAAAAATCCTGATCACCAAGGTGCAAGTGTTAGAGCTAAAAATGCAGAAAGGTGGTTTCATTTATATCTGGACCAGAACACACTTAATCTCTGTAAACCTTACAGTGTGCTGATGTTTGGATTCAGGTTACTGGCTGCTGCACCTTTGTATGTCCTTGGTGTATTACTGCACTCTGTGTGTTTTGTGCACAAAGCTAAAAGAGCTGCAGTTACTCATCTGACAGATAGGAAAATTACATTAACATTCCTTTCCTGCATGCCCTCAAACTATGTCCTCTGATTTTTTACTAGAGAAGCCAATGTTTTACTAACAAAGTCATTCATAGGTTACAGGTCAATGATTTAACTGTCTCAAAATCACTCCCATGGTGATCTGCCTGACTGGCTTGTCTGTTCACTTGAGATATTTAGAAACATGGGTTAAATTTTAATGAAACACCTTTAACTTGGTGTTTGACCTCAAACTGATGATGTACTGCTTCTGTGGGAATAAAGCAAGTGTCTTCTGCAGCTTTATCTTCAGTCTTGATAATAGCTGTAGACAAATTGAGATATTTTTAAATGGCAATAGAGTACTATGAATGTTGCTATTACTAAACACTGACAGTTTTCACAGAGTTCACAGGAGAAGAAAAATCTTTGTGCACCTAAATGTAACTAAAATTATTTACATCTTGCCATCTCTCTCTGCATCCCGTGAGTGTGTGTGGGAGTAGGGATGGAGTTGCAGCAAATACAGAAACCAGGAATAACCTGTGTTTGACCTGATATGAGTCTATGCAAAGGCTTCCTAACTTGCACTTACAGATCAAACTGAGGAAGGAAACATTGGGTTTCTATTCTGCTGGTCTGAGGAAGAACATTTTCCCCACCCATGATTGTTGATTAAATACAGTTTGAATTGATGCTGGCTTGAAATACATATTAAAAATGGATTTATGCAGCCAAAATACAAGAGTTCTATAGTGTTTGATACTTGTTCTTGCCAGCAATTCAGCTGTGAGGATACAATGAAGANCCTGACTGCATTTAGATACAGGAGAAAGTCATCATCATTATGAAGAACTGAAGAACTAGGAAAATACCTCATAATTTTAAGAGATATTTTTAGCACTGCTTTTTACTGTGAATGGCCAATGTGTGCAGAACTAGGCTTCTGCAGTGTACATACACTTAAAACTATTTGTCAAATACATTGTGCAAATATAGTTTGGTCAATTTAGGAGGTTCGTTGTGACCATCAGAAATGTGAAGGTTTACAATTGGGAATGAATTACTTGTTGCTGCTTCTATTTCTTGATTGGATGAGAATAATTTTAACATTCCAGTTCTCAGAACCAGTTCCAACAAGTTTAATATTAAAATGTGAAAATATGACCCACCGTTTTGGTAAAAAATCCAAGGATTAATTTTTGACTAATGTCAATAGCATAAAAATATAAGTGGCTTCCTGAAGTTTAACTTCTGACCATTAAAATATAACTAGGCTCCCTTAATTCACTGGGATATTAACCTTTTGGAATTGCTTTGGGCTAACCTATTAGAAGCTGGCTTATATGACAGACACACAGCCTTTTCATCTGTCTTCTGCAGTCTCTGTACCTCCTAGAACACACTCAGTAATTTGTTGCAGTATCTCCAAAAACAATATAGCAGAGGATTAGTAAGAGATCAATACTCACCAGCAAATGTGACTCTCCATATGAGGGTGACAAGGTCTAAAGTTTGAAGGAAAAGCCACAGCTCAAGGCTAAGTCTTAGAATTCTTTACTGAATTCTGCAGTTCTTTCTTCAGATCTGGAGTTAGTTCCATGGACAGTTATATGTGCTGGGATGACTGCAGAAAGGAAATCTCCACACAGAGAAATATTTCTAGCCTTCAGCACAGTTAATAATGCAATCACTTAAAAAACAACGAAAGAAAAGAAATAGCTCCCTATAAAGATAAAAGTTATTTTAATATCAGAAAGCCGAAATACTCTGAGAAATGTGGAGGTCAGAGCCTTTGAGCTACAAGTTAAGGGAAATACTGGACATACATTATTACAAACAAATTGCTTGAGTGATCAAGTACACTGAAAGTGCATCTCAGATAAATAATGCATTTGGATTTTCAAACACACAACTCAAGCAGGAAGTATCTCACAACTGTAAGTTCATGTCTGGTAGAATGTTACAGTTCCACAGACAGACACCAGCTCTGTGTGGGGATGTCTGCAATGCTCACAGGTATTTTGAAGTATTAAAGGAGGATGGACAACAACCCAAAGATGAGTCATAGGCAGAAAATTCCTTTCAGATACAGCTACATGATTATCGTGGTGGGTATGTGTGCTGCTGCTGCTGAGTAAAACCAAGTTGGCTAACATTGCTCTCAATATTTTTCAACTCAGAGAGTCCCCACTTTGGCTTTCACTATCTGTAGACCTTGAACCTTCAACACTGAGGAGTCTTCCAGATTAGAGAGAAATATCTGCTGAGAAATTTTGGCCTGCTATGTGAAGGAGAGGGTATTTGGAAAGCCTGGGAAAAAATATAAAAATAATGATTACATTATCATCTTGAATAATCAGTTTAACATGTTCTCCAATGGGTGTGAAAATTTTTATTTTAAGTTATATTATTAGGTACTATTTTTCATACATCCTTTATCTTATGTCATGCAAAAAAGGTAGAAATTGCTATAGCCAGCTATCTATTCTTTTTTTCTGGTTGCTTATAGTGTGCTCCCAGGGGTTTAGGGTTTTGGGGTTTGCTTGATTTTTTTTTTTTTTCCTAAGTTGATTTTAATTAAAAATATAAATTTTTCATAGCATTTCATAGGTAAGATTTTATTTTTACAGAACTCTGGGAGTTAAGAGGATATTATTCACTTTTTGAGTAAAATATTTGAAACGCAAAGAGAAATTCAGATTGCTTATTTTTTTAGCTTCTCAGCGTTTTTCTACTCTACCTCTTACTCCCTCTTTCTCACTGCTATTCTTGCTATCCAGGTTATACTTCTGCAGTTACTGAGTTGAACTTGCCAAGCAGTGTTCTGCCAGATTGTGCCTGTTATTAGAATCCAAAACACTGATGCAAACCTGCCCATCCCAAAGCACTGGTGCTCTTGGAATTGCAGCTGCAGAGTTTTTGCCACATGGACTGTTGCACGAAGACCTTTCCCTTGATTGCTGCCAGCTCTTCAACAAACCACAAACTAGTTACTGGTGTTTCCTGCAGTCAGTATTTTGTTTCCCTGGCCAAACCAGAGATGAGGCTTGCAGGACTGCTGTAGTATTAGAGAATTAAAACACTTACCCATAGAAATTTCAAAACGTGTTGCAAAAATACCATATCATTCGATATTGTGAAGTTCTGTTTCAGCAGTTATTCCAGAACCTAAGATCTAGGCACTTGTTTCCTATATCTTCCTAGATTTCCTCACAGTCTGAAAAATCATAATGTAATGTATCACAGTCCTACTTCACTAACACCACACCTAGACAGCTCCCTTTCTCCCTCTCACTTTTACTCTTTGGTAGATAGTTCGTTTTTGTCCTCTTCCAGCACTTACTCTCAGGCTTCCTGAATCTCCATTTCTCCCATCACAGTAATTGCAACTTGCCCACATCCCACTTTCTGTCTCCATTACAAACTCTGTTCTCTATTTTGCCTGCCTCTGGTCAGCATGGTCTTTTTTCCTCCTTGCTTTTGTCTTTTTCGTATTCTTTGTCCTATCTGCAGTGACAGGTGTTCTAAAAACTTGTTTTCCTAAAACTGCTTTTGTTCTATCCTATTGAAACAAGTGATAGAGAAACTGAAAAGATGGACAAAAGTGAACTTCAGTGATAGTTCAGTGTCCAGACACAACATGAACAAGAAGTACAAAGGTTTAAGAAGTTTTTCCTAAGCATGAACAAACTTTTAAAAAACATATGTCTTACCATGATGTGAACATTTTCAGGGGCTAGTAGAACACATATCTTTGACAAGTATGTCTTGGAAAAATTTGAATCACATGGTTTGCATTTCCCAAGGCATTTGGAAGCATGCTATGAAAACCTCTATTCAAATAGTTTAGTAAAATTCTTAAGACATGAAAGTGGGTTCTTCCCTTGGGTAGTATTAGCTGGCCTTAAAAAGAGAAGCCACTAGCTTCGCCTACAACCAGTCAGAAGGAAGTTTTAATTATGGACTCACTTGTCATAATTTGTCCTTGACTGAATGCTATGGTGGAATCATTACCCTGTAATTTGTGACAAGCTGCTAAATACATGATTAGGACCAGTGGATTGTCCTTCTTTGAAACTATCATCTACCACCACACATGCATGACAACCCAAGCTAGCTGGAAATGTAAGATCAAACATCTGTGCAACAGATTTTAGGCTGCATTCTCCTAAGTTGTGTTTTGTTCTAGGATTAACCAAACCACTCGAACTTGATGTTATGTAACCTCATAAAAATGCAAGAAATAACACATATCCTCCACATATACATGGTGGCAAGCACAAGTTAAATCTGTTTAATGGATGTTTAAATCATTGTGCTAGCTGTTAAGAATTTGGTCTGTGTTACATCATTTACTTATTGACAATAAAGCAAGCTGGCTGCAAGGTGACACTTTTAATGGTTTATTAGATCATCCTTCAGGGACCTATTTCAGCTTGGTCTTAAATAAATTAATGTTCATCAGGCTAGTGAAACAAATAGGTTTTCCTTATTGGCCAACTTCCAATTCTGTATTGCCTTCATCCTTTGAATCTTCTGCAATGTCTCAGATCTAGAGGAAGATTTTTGTGATGGGATACCAAGCATAGCCATGAAATAACACAATAGACTATTTCAATAGGGCTACTGAAGAGAAAGGGCAAGGGTCTTATTACTTCCATGCAAAATATTTGCCAAGGAGCAGTTAGGATTAAGAACTGACAAAGCTAGAGTTGTTGGAAATCATCTTAACTGCAATGGAATTTTTCAAGCTGAGTTTCTCTTACAAGGGATGTAATGCATAGTTATGGGTATCATGTCAGCTGAATTGACTACAGTCCAAGGATCTGATGAAGATGCAGGGGGCAGCATATTGCCAGCAGCAAGGACTATAAAAGGGTTAGTATAACAGATGGCATTTACAAGAATGAACTGGTAACTGGACTAAATATCTTGACAAAATAATTTAAGTGAAAGGGTAAGTTTGAAAGCTCTGAGAAGTGCTTAGGAAAAAAAAAAGGGAGGGATGCACAAAGTCAGGTCTTTATGTCACATTTATGAGCTCCTTTATTTGTTGGTGAAATTGCCCATAGGGACAAGTTTATGTAAATAGTTGTTATCTTTTTAAATATTGCCAAAGACTGGGGGGTGGGGAAAAAGTTAACCCTATATGAGGAGTACAATTAAGGAGGAACAACTGTAATTATCATCACAGAACTTGTGGTTTTACTTTGGTAAGAAAGATATTAATGACACTGAGTCACCAAGAAGATCATCATCTTTAGAAAGGCTAGAGACCATCTACTACACGGAATATATTTTTTATAGTATTTGTACTTCAGAAACAGTCAAATGATAAGTCACACCTATGAAGTAACTGGGGGATGAGAAGCTGAAGAGCAACACCACAGAAGGGCCCTGGGGATCCTGGTCAATGGCAAGATGAATCTGAGTCAGCAGTGCCCTGGCAGCCAGGAGGGACAACCGTGTCCTGGGGGGCATCAGGCACAGCATCACCAGCCAGTCGATGGAGGAGATTGTCCTGCTCTGCTCTGCCCTGGAGTGGCCTCACCTTGAATATGGTGTGCAGTTTTGGGCACTGTAATATAAGAAAGATATGAAGCTATTAGAGAGTGTCCAAAGGAGAGCAAAAAAGATGGTGAAGGGCCTTGAGAGGAAGTCATATGAGGAGCAGCTGAGGGCACTTGGTGTGTTCAGTCTGGAGAAGAGGAGACTGCAGGGAGACCTCATTGCAGTCCTACAGCTTCCTTGTGAGGGAAAGAGGAGGGACAACACTGATTTCTGCTCTGTGGTAACCAGTGACAGGACCCGAAGGAACGGCCTGAAGTTGTGTTGGGGAAGTTAGGTTGGGTATTAGGAAAATGTTCTTCACCCAGAGGTTGGTTGGGCACCGAAACAGGCTCCCCAGGGAAGTGATCACAGCACCAAATCTGCCAGAGTTCAAGAAGCGTTTGAACAATACTCTCAGGCACATGGTGGGATTCTTGGGGATGGTCCTTTGTAGAGCCAGGAATTGGACTTCAAGGATCTTTGTGGGTCCCTTCCAACTCAGGATATTTTGTTGTTCTATGATTCTAACTGAGTAAATGTGCTTAAAGCAATCTACATGTGGAGAGGCTAGATAGGAATCAGGAGAGGTGGACATGTGGCACCTCTTTGTCTAACACTAGTCTTTTGAGTGGCTGAAGATGCTGTGGCTGGATCAGAAGTGGTGACAAGAAGCTTCAAAATGCATGGAGCAACACATCCAGTCAGAATGTATTCATGTTGGCTGCAGGAGGAAACTCTTCCTATTCATGAACAGGTTATTTTAAACTCTCCCTCCACTTTGCAGTAGCCTTCGTCTCAGGACTACAGACATATCTTCATGTCTCAGATTTTTAGGGACCTCTGAAAGGCATTTAAATATCTAAATACTCATTTAAATATCTTACTGTACAGACATTGTTCTTGAATTGCAAATGAGTAGTGATTGTTTGTATAGCTGCTGAATATGAAACAGACCTCAGGAGCATTATTTTGTTCAGGATATTGCTTGTAACTCATTCAAATAAAGAGGAGTTTCACCAGAAAAAGGGAGGGCAACCCAGTGACTTTAGAGATAGACAAATAAGAAAACACGTGACTTCTGTTGGGAATTTTTCCTGGAAATCTTTAATAAGTTTATGTGTTCTACGTAGTAAAAACCTTCCTTCCCCCAAGTGGAGAAATCTACAAATGCTTAAGGACTTTGTACAAAGGATAGAAATAGTACGTAGATACAGGGAGAAAAAAAAATATAAATAAAAAAGTAGATAAGGAAAATACTTATGGAAATTACTATGGCAACAAATAAAATAGGCTAGAACAAGGGAAGTCATAATACGTCTGGGTAAATAAAGCACGATATCCAATCAAAGGAAGAAAAATTACTTGAAAGAATTAAAGGTGCCTTAAGAGAAAATTTAGAATTTCTTGGCTTAGTGTCAGCAAAGTATGCCTGAAACATAGAAAAAAACTGAAGCTTTATCACTTTTATGAAGCAGTAATATGTCTATCATATTCTATTCCAAGTGATAAACCTGATCTGTATTTTCTTTTTCCTGTACTGCCAGCCAATTAGGTGTTCTAAATTTTTGGTGCAACTCAGCTCCCGATACAAAAGTATATCTATCCTGAAAACATGTCAAAAATAATAATAAAAAAGAAATATGCTTCATCAGGTATAACTCACTTCCCCATACAGCTGTTTTCATTTGTTTACTTCAGTTTCATTAGATACAGATATACCTAATAATTCACAAATGAAAAAAGATTTAAAAATGTATAACAGCCCATTACAGTATGTACCAAAAAAAAAAAAAAAAGTTATATCCTATATTTATCATGCTGGATTGGTTTTATTCTCACAAACACAGGGATAAATGTTAATCCACATTGACTGTACATTATTTTCAGGCTTATTCCATTTTCTCAAACTATTCATCAGCCAACTTGCCTTTCACAGTTATTTATGGCACAGTAGCCATTTATTTGGCATCACCAGTTTGTGTATTATGTAATACTACAATAGATAATATTTGGTCTCTATAAAATAAACCAATGTAATATTAAGTTAAATAACTCTACTGCCTTCAGTATTAGTCATTTCAATTTCATTTAATAATGTGCTTTCTTCCAGAAGATTCAGGAAATCAGGGACCTCACCACATCCTTTGTTGTCTTTATACTTCAAGACAAAGACAGTGTTGAAGAAAATCTTTTCCTATAAGCAGTCTACCTTGCCTATTCAAAACATTGCCTGCTCTCCTTTTCTTAGCAATTTTACTGTAATTCTGTCAGCATTAATCACAAAAAGTTCATATCTCTCTCTCCTTTGGTACTAAGTTTTTCAACAAAACACTTCAAAAAGACTGATTTAGAGAGTATCTGTATATGTATATATCACACAGTAGAAACTTTCAAAAGTACACATAAGTGCTTAAATAATACTTCCTCTAAAGCAAACTCATAAGAAACGTGCATGAATAAATCTGAGTTACCTACCAGCATTCTGGTATTAGGTGGATCTGTATCTGGACTGAGAAATTTAAATATTTTTATGTAGAATTGCACAATCATCAGGTTGGAAGGAACCTCAGGAGGTTTCTAGTACAAACTCCTGTACAAAGCAGGGTCAAGACTGTATTCAGACCAGGACCGATGTTGTTATTCATGTCTTGAAAAATTCCAAACCCAGCATCTTCCCAAGCTTTCAGTAGGAAAAAATGCCTTCCTGATGGAATTTTTTTCTCTTTGTAACCTCTCACAGTCCCCATTTCAATTTATGACCAGTGTCTGCCATTCTTCCACCATGCTCCACTAAGAGCTCCACCTCCTTGATAAACTTGCCATAGGTGCTGGGAGCATGTCCAGCAGGATTCCCTGCAGCAGTCTTGTTCTCAGGGATTGAAGCACCCTCAGCAAACTTGGAGCTGAGTGTTGTGGTATTACACCTGAAGGACAGGGTCATCCAGAGGGACCAGGAGAAGCTCAAGAAGTGGCCCATGAGGATTAATGAGATCAAGTGCAGGGTGCTGCACCTGAGTCAGGTCAATTCCCATGATCAATCCCGACTGGGGATGAACAGACTGAAAGCAGCCCTGCTGACAAGGACTTGGGGGTGCTGGTGGGTGAGAGGCTGGACATGCCCCGGCCATGTGCACTGGGAGCCCCAAAACCACCCCTGTCCTGGGCTGCATCCAAAGCAGTGTGGGCAGCATGGGAGGGAGGGGATTCTGCCCCTCTTCTCTGCTCTGGTGAGACCCCACCTGCAGTGCTGCTGTGTTGGAGGAGGGGAGAGAGACTGGCTGTGGAAGAACAGCTTAATCAGCACAGATCTGTGACTGCCTGAGTTCTGAGAACTGCTTGCTGCGTTTATGTGGATTGTTGCTATGTTTGGGGACAGTTTGCAGTTTAAAGTCTGTACCCCGTTTGAGGATTTTATCATGCTCTATGTTTTTCCTTTGTTTCACTCCATCTCCCTGCTGGAATTTTCCACTCCTGCTTGGTCCCTGCGTGCAGCAGGGTAGCATTTCCATATATGGTATATACCTGCCCCCATATTCCCAGTTTTGGAGGGTCTTGCCTTGTATTGCAAAGCCCACCCAGGCTTTTCCCTAAACCCCTCCCAAGTTCCACCCCGTTCCAGAGCCTTCCTTACCGATCCTACATAAGCTGGGCACAATTTTTCAACAAAAACTCTTTGCTACCTTGTCCCTGGAGTCTGAGTCTTCCACACCACATTTCCCTACAAAGACCACAGTGTTGCCTCCCACTCTGGGGTCCCAGCACAGGGAGGACATGGACCTGTTGGAGCGAGTCCAGGGGAGGCCACCAAGATGATTAGAGGGATGGTGCACCTCTGCTGTGAGGAGAGACTGAGGGAATTCAGCCTGGAACAGAGAAAGCTTTGGGGTGACATAATTGTGGCCTTCCAGTACCTGAAAAGAACCTGCAGGACAGGTTGAGAGAAGCTATTTAGAAGGACATGTAGTGCCAGGACAAGGAAGAAATGGTTTCAAACTGACAGAGCATAGATTTAGATTGGATATTGGGAAGAAATTCTTTCCTGTGAGAGTGGTGAGAGACACTGACACAGGTTTCCCAGAGAATCTGTGGCTTCCCCATCCCTGAAAGTGTTCAAGGCCAGGTTGGATGGGATTCTGAGCAACCTGGTCTAGTGGAAGGTGTNCACAGGGAGGACATGGACCTGTTGGAGCGAGTCCAGGGGAGGCCACCAAGATGATTAGAGGGATGGTGCACCTCTGCTGTGAGGAGAGACTGAGGGAATTCAGCCTGGAACAGAGAAAGCTTTGGGGTGACATAATTGTGGCCTTCCAGTACCTGAAAAGAACCTGCAGGACAGGTTGAGAGAAGCTATTTAGAAGGACATGTAGTGCCAGGACAAGGAAGAAATGGTTTCAAACTGACAGAGCATAGATTTAGATTGGATATTGGGAAGAAATTCTTTCCTGTGAGAGTGGTGAGAGACACTGACACAGGTTTCCCAGAGAATCTGTGGCTTCCCCATCCCTGAAAGTGTTCAAGGCCAGGTTGGATGGGATTCTGAGCAACCTGGTCTAGTGGAAGGTGTCTCTGCCCACAGCAGGGAGGGTTGAAGTACAAGATCTTGAAGGTCCCTTCCAATCCAAGCCATTCTGTGTTTCTATTAAACCTGTCCTCACTGAGCATTTATATTTTTAGTATCAAGAGAGGAACTAATTTATTCCTTGTTACTCTCCCCTGGTGCTAGGTACCCAAATTTTACAGGAACAGTAAGACTGAAGATTTAACAATTAAGCAATACTTCAAGGAATGAAAGAACAGTGTGCCGCTAGTGAGTCTTGCCTCACACAGTAGGAAATCTTAGTATGATAGGTAAGGGCTAGAAATAAATCCAGAGCATCTGGATGGGACATCAGCAATTCTAGTTTTGTTCAAGTAGAATGCAGATAGATGTGCCTAAGTAGCCAGTGTCCAGGCTCACCTCGACTTACCTGTGTTTTCTGTTTTCATCCACAACACAGATATAAAATCAAATTTGAATTTGGATTGTCCTGTCAACATCCCTGTCAAAATCTAGTGATGGTTGGATAATTTTTGATACATCTGAACTGCATTCCATACACTACAAATTAAATTAACCTTTTGTGGAGGAATTCTAGTACAATGTTTGCTTCTCTTTTTTTATTATTAAATTCATATTCATGTACCTTTTCCAGTTAGAGCCAGGTCAGAGGTAGAATTGCCAAAATACATAGAAGTGTGGGGTTTTATGGTATTTTTGGCTTCATTTGTCCTATTTTGGCACTTTGGATGGGTTGTAATGGATTTATACTTCTGTCCTTTAACATTTCTGTGGTTTTACTCCCAATTTGCAATTCTTCTACATTTTGGACCACTTGTCCTCTCTCAGGATTTGTCCATTTCTGATTGGCTTACTTGCCACAGTGTCTCATGTTACATACAACATGAACATACAATAAATACTAATTCATTAAAAAAATATAAACAGGAGGAGAAAAATTCATTTTTGCCATAGTTTCCTGACTTCTCTACCCTGTGTCCCCTTGGTGACTCTCACCTCCTCAGCAGCTCAGATCTGATGAAGCACTCTCAGAGAAGTATTCCTTTTAAAACCCAGCTGTTTGTTTTGGCACAGTGCAGAAACAGGAATCTGGTTCTTAGGAGAGGAAAGACTAACCACATCACAGAGCCGAGCAGAAGGACTGCCAGCTGTGCTGCAGGGCAGGCCTGTAAGGCAATCCCTGTGCTTGCCTCCTCTTGTGCACACAATTTACCTTGCAAACTCTCTTGGAGGTAAGGTTAAGGAACAACATTAAGAACAGAAGGAAAAAAAATGAGGAGTATCTTCTTATAAATGATATCCTAATGATTTTATGAAAGGCTGAGGAGGAATACTTTTAGAAGTTTTGGTGCATAAGAGATCTCAACTGACATTCAGAAGACTTTCTAGTGTGGTCTATGCTGAAACCTTTTGGTAGGTCAGCACTTTATATTCTTATTTTTCATACAAACAGGGAATTCTATTTTTTTGTTATTTTGAGAGTATGCGTTAGAACATCAAGACAGAAACAAGGAAAAGAAGGCTGTGGAAATGTTGGTAATTTTGTTCTTTCAAATTCTCCACATGTTCATTTTTTAGTGTGTTAAGGCATTTATGTATCACATATATACCCACAAATAGCTACTTATGCTGACTGAATAACAAAATGGATAAAAATACAAGAATTTGTTTTAGAAATACTCTTGAGAATAGCCTAGATATTGATAAGTTTACCCATAGTAATTTTGATTTGAAGGCCCTTATTGCAAAATTGTGAGTGACCTGAACCCCTTACAGGATATGATATATATCAGATAATCTCATTTGGGCTGTGACCAAGGACATCATGAGGCACACACTGGAAATATCTACAAAGTAATGCAATTGATCTTAAAACACAATTTAAGGTTAGATTTTCAGTTATTTCCTTGAGCTATGGCAGCAGTAGTGCCATCTATATCAAAATTCTCCCAAGTACACACAAGTTTTAGGAGTCAGTGCCTTTTCCTCAGTCTTCTGTATTCCTCTGTTTACCTCTCACCTCAGGTTACACTTGCTAAGGCAGACAAGGAAATGGTGTAATAATGGAAGTCTGTCATTCCATTTGCAAACAATGAGATACAGTCTGGAAGCTTGATTTATTTTCTTAGAGATCTGATCTTTTCATAAAGATCAGTGTCACTTTATTTGGGTCTCGGCAACACCATTTCCAATTGCATCTTTGCAACACAAATTTTCAAAAAGAGAGATGCAAATTGTTACCCAACACAGTCTGCTACCTTGGGTAAGGTATATGATGTTCAATATACTTAGCTCAGAGACAGCTGAAGCTCTTAGTTTCAGTAGACAAATGCACTTATGGATACAGTCAACCAAAACAACTCAGGGCCACATTCTGGCAAGTGAGAGATTTTGTTTGGGAGCTGTACTAAACACTCATTTTCCTGGATTCTATTCATTTTAAATAGTGGAGCTGCTTCATAGTTTATTTAGCAATTTCTGTTATCCTTGTACAACATGTGTTCATACTAATGTTGAGGCAGCAGTATTGCATTTCATTTTAATAGCCAACTGTTTTTCTAAGTCTTGTTTTAACATACATGGCAGACACACACACACACACTATTCATTACCCTGCTGCTCTGTTTCTCAATAAGGGAAACTGGTTCTTTCAGACTCTGCAGATTATCACATCTGGTTTTATGTCATATCAGGAACAGTCTTTTGAGGATTTTGAACCTAGAGGGATCCTGGCTTTTCAGTCTCAACAACACTATTAGTAAGCCAGCTGTGTCATACACTGCCACAAATGCCACAGAAACAAATTACCTTCCTGCTGTGGACAGTACCTGGCATTTGAAACATTTAGCAGAGATTTAAATAAGCAAATTGGACAAGAGCCTTTTCTGTATTTGCTGTTGTCAAATCTGTAAAGACAGATAAAAGATACAAAGTTTTTTTTATTAGTGAGGGTTTTTTATTTCTGAATTAAATTAAATTTATCTCAGTGTCAACAGAATAAGAGGACACAGCCTCAAGCTGTTTCAGTGGAGGTTCAGTTTGGATATCAGGAAGAATTTCTTCATGGAAAGGGTAGTCAAGCTTGAAATGGGGTGCCCAGGGAGGTGGTGGAGCACTCATCCCTGGAGGTGTTCAAGAAGCAAATGGATGTGGCACTCAGTGCTATGGTTTAGTTGACATGGTCATGTTCTGTCAAAGGTTGCATTCAATGGTCTTGGACATCTTTTCCAATTCTAATGATTCTATGATTCAATGTTCTTCTGGTATACCTCCACCTTATTGATTGATGACTTGTGTCAAACTTAGATTTTAGCTGAATTAATTTGGGAAACAAATGAAACAGTAATCTTCAGCAGCCTCACAAAGTTCTGCTGAAGGGATGTGAGCAGGCAGTAATGTACAGGTAACATCAGAGGTGAGGGAAAAGAAACGTTAGCAACATGTTATTTCAACTTCTCAAAGTGAGTCAGAAGCTTACAATTTAGGGGTTTGAGGACCAGACATGGAAATATTTCCATTTTATTAATGACAGCATGTCAAAAGAACAAAAGTAAATCTTATTTTTTTAAAATGTGATAGCCAGTCAACAGGTCACTAAAGCTCTTGACCTCTGTGACATTTTCTTCTGAGGTGTCTATGAGTGTGGGATCTAGACTAAAGCAACAAGCACTCAAGCTTTTGAAGACAGAGCATTTCTGGGAAAACCACATAAGACGAGTCTAGCCCAAGGCAGAATTGTGCTTCCGTACTCAAACCTCTCCGAGTATCTTAGATACCAGTGAGGTTACTAAACAGGAGAAAATAACTCTTCAAGGCACTCCAACTTGCTCAGAAATATTCTTTAAAGGACAAGTTTAACAGTAGTTCTGCTTGGTAGTAATCCTAAGTGGTGATGCTTTAACTATCTTAAAATATATATGCATGTATGTCTTAAATATATTAGACACAAGGCACATAGAATATTAAGAATGTCTTTTTCCCCTGTCCTCTGAAACTGTAAAAAAACTGGCATCTGTTCTAAAATGTTTATCTACTACACAGCCTGCAGATTTTTGGTTGCCCCAGCTTGCACTCACACCGAGGAAGACAGGGATTTACAAGTCTGGATATCAGAGGCCGGAAAATAACAAATGGGCACAGACATTCACATGCATTCACACACATGCATGACACAAGTGAATGTATATAATACTCCTGAGAATCTTTCCTGTGATCATGTGATATATATCTCAACATATGACATGTTGTATTAAGATATCTGCTTAACGGTAAAATTTTTAAGTCTTGATATTTTCTAGGAAACCGAGGGTTGGGGAAGGAGGCAATCACTGTAATAACAGATTGTGACTGATACCTGTACACAGATTTCATTTTGCTCATTCTAATGAGGGACATCTCAAACAATATTGTTTTGAAAACATCCCCTCTTCACACTCTCCTTCCTATACGAAAATCCTCTTTCAATTAGCAATTTTATTGCCATGGTTTTCATCTGATAAAACATCTACATTAAACCGTAGAACTTTAGGAAATACTAATGTGACTCAACTGCTAAATCCCAAACTTTACTGCCATAAAATATCCAGCAACCATATAGATCATATCACATACCTGCCTACTTTGTTGCTTGGTTTGTTGTGAGATTTTTAAGCATTGTCTTACTTGGAAAGAGTAGGTGATAAGTAATAAATTGTAGATGGTAAGAGTAGGTGCTAAGTCTGAAAATATTCCATATAAGTCTGTGTTCTGGAGATAGTAGTAGTGTCAGCACCAAATTCTGATGCATTTCAAAAAATAATAGTCTTTTAAAATAATAAACCAACTTTACCTACTTTTTATGTTAACAGCTAAATCTAACAACACACTGGCTATTGGAGGAATCAAGTCCTTGTCAGGTGGACTTCCTTGCTTGTATAATTTGTTGTATGTATTCAGCTGCTGCCTATCATCTTGTTTCTAAAATTTAAGGAACTTTGGATCACCTATTCAACTCTACTTTTAACAGCGCCAAGCACAAAGGGGTCCAAGTCCACAACTAGCGTTCATGGGCACTTCAATAATTTCAATGTTAGTAATAATAATAAATTACACATTTTCAATGTTGATGAAAAAACAGCTAACATAAGGAAAGCACGTGTGTCCCAGACCACAGCAAAATGTCATACATCGTCATTAGAAATCCCAGAAGCGATTAATTTGTAACGAGAAATGTTTGTACATGAGCAGTGCTGCCATGCCACTGAAATGTAGCACAATGATTCAGTGTGCACACAGTAGACAAACACACATAGATTCGTTCCATGTCATACAGACACTTTTAGACAAATGTTCCTAATTGCTAACAGAAATAACATTGCCTGCTGCAGCTTGATTTTCTCTAACGAAGTTCCTCGTGTCAGTAACACATTTGCAGGAGAAGACTTCATCCAAGTTCTCGCCTTGTCAACTTTCGGTCCTTGGAATTTACTCTGACAATGCTCCTAGCCCAAGTGCTTTCTTTTGCAGAAAACAAAGTAATCAGATTTCATGAGAGCTGAGTTATTGCACACTTCTATGTAGCTCTTGGAGGAAGCTCCTAAAGGAAATAGAAGTCTGTAACATGCTCCAAATTCCCTTCAGGGCCCCTTGTTCTTTGATTTAATCTTAAAACAGTCAAAACTTTTAGCCATTCTTCAGACAGAAATAGGCTGTGGCATCAAATTCACTTCAAGGAAGTACATTGTGACTTTGTACTGATCTCTAATATAACTAAATATATTTTCTACCACCTTTTATAAGCTTCTTCCCATAGCATCCATACTGAAAATTTAATCTAACAGATGTGGTAGCCAACACCTCTTAGAAATTGAAGGAATAATCTAAGTAAAATACTACACTGTCAGACGTTTTTTTTCTGAACGTCCCTATATTTGAGCTTCCCTATTAAATGGATAAAATGGAAGAAGCCTGTTGGTAACTTGGCCTGCTTGGGTAATCTTTGATTATTGATTAAATAGGATAAGTTTCCTACATATCGTGCAAACTCTGTTTTGCTTTTAGAGCTAACATTCCTTCTTGAAAATTCCCAAGAGAGATATGCTGGCATTTTTTCATTATGCAGAGGGAATAGACTTATAGATGAACCTTAAACAAGACATTCTCAGATGACAATAGGCATGAGATATACTTGAATGTATGGCTGTGTGTTTGTATGTGAGCCTGTATGTATGTTTTCCAGCAGACTGAGTTTACACACCAGACCACGTGCAAAGTGGTTTTTTTACCTCAGGCACCATCATCTTGATAAAGGTGTCAAATAAAATGTTACGTCATGGTCCATATTCCTGATGCATTCCTGTTATCCTAAGTACTCATGTTTGGCAGTTTCACAGTGGGGAGAGCTAGGGAAGAGTTTCCCCTTACTGCATCAAACTCAGGTTAAAATTACTTAATGATGTGCAGTGTACAATACGGTTTTTCTCAACATGCTTTGTACCTTTTATGAGCCTGAAAGTAAGAAGATCAAAGAGGAGATAAAGAGAGGGTAGAATAGACTTGTGTTCTAACATCTATGAGATAGCTACATTTTCCTTTAAATGAAGTTTATATAACAAACAATCCATTGGCATTAGAATGGGGAAAGATATTTGTATTTATATTCTTAACCTTGTGTTTCTATCCTTCTCTTGCAGGATGTTTCCACTTACATAGATACACACTTTTACACTTTTTCCTTATTTTTTTAATGCTCCTCTTAAATTCATACATTCAATTGTTTCAAGACAGTTCAATCCCATTTGTGGATTGCTTGTAAATGGTTTGCTTCAGACGTTCTAAGACATTGTGGTATAGGTCACATGGCATGAGTCTTACTGCCTGACCCAATAATGCCATGCTCACTACAAAGGTCTGACAAGGAAGCTGAAAATCCTATTTGAGGAAGAAATACAGTGAGGTGACAGTAAGGGTTAAGGCTTCTTCCACCACTTTTGAAAAAACCAAACGCTTTTGCTAATAAATTTGATGTGCCCAGCTCTGATCATAAAATTTTGCCATTGCACTTAGAAGTAGAACAGTGATAGGAACTTGTGAAAGAAATTGTAATTTGATCTCCTCTTTCCTGTATAAACAACCAAGACAAACTAGCCTCCTAGGGGTAGAGACATATCTTTCTGTGTTCTTTATATACTCTAGAACTGCTACAATATATGGTTTATTTTGACTTTCCATTAAGTCGAGAGCCATGTGATCTCATCTACAATCCATCAAAATTGAAAGGAGTTTTCCCTTTAATTTTTAATTTCAGGAGACATGGCTGTTCACCCTTCTGGACCTATACTGCATCAAATTTGTGAAGTGTGGGAAGTGTGGAGGGGTGGTATATGTGATTTCTGAGTAGAAGGGGCATGAGAAAGTTTAAGATTCCAGGATTCCTAATTTAAACTACTGTACACAGAAGCATCTATCCAGTAGTAAAGACCATGGTGGAAAGGATTAAAAGATGAGTTATCTTATTCTGAGAATTTCATTTGTATCTGTGCAATGAAGAAATTAACAATTGGCAGTCTGAGACAGCAACACTAGTTGGAGCTCTGTATATCAATTTATTGGTTCAAATTTCAGTGAAGTGAGATGTTTACCAGGGCTTGCTTGAATCCTTTAGCGATTGAGTCTTACTCAGTTTATTCCATTAAAACATATTTTATTGTCAGTAGTAAAATTTTGCCAAAACAGAAATTGCTCCTGTTACTCTGTGATAAACATTAATCAGATTTATCACTGACTCATCAGGTCTCCTCTGACATTTTTTAATCTCCACTGCTAGTTTTGTTTCTTTCAAAATTACAAGACAAAAAACATTAAAAAACCAGCAGGTGAGACAATCTTGGATTATTATATCTATTTTAATTGAAAATTTCATTAAAAGTAAGATAATGCAGAGGTCAGTAGGGAAAGTCATTCATCACGTTACTAAACTACCAAGGAAGTGTTTTTTTGCAAAGGTTGGATGAAGCAGAAAGTGTTTTTAATGCATGAAAAAATCAGCATGCACTACTTGTTTTTTGTTATGAACATATGTTGCTAGTACTGCATGGGGTGCAAGCTGCCTGGAGGTGGGTGCAGTGTGTTGAAGCAGTTGTGCTGCAGAGTCCTGGGGAAAGGCGATGGTAGAAGGTGCAGAGGTGTGGAATGCTGGGGGGATTCTGCCGCTCTGCTCTGCTGAGACCCCATCTGCAGTGCTGCCTTCAGCTCTGGGGTACCCAAAAAAAAGGCCATAGAATTCTTGGAGCAAGTCCAATGGAGGCCACAAACTTGTGAAGGCAACTAGAACACTACCCCTATGAAGGCAGACTGAGAAAGTTGGGGCAGTACAGCCTGGAGAAGGTTGACTGGAGACCTCAGAACAACCTTTTGGTCTGTGAAGACAGGAAGCTGGAGAGCGACTCTTCATCAGAAGCTGTATGACAAGACAAGGGGGAATGGGTTCAAACAGAAAGAGAGTAGGGTTAGATTTGATGTTAGAAAAATATTTTTGTCAGTGAGGGTGTTGAGGGAGTGGCCCACGTTGTCCAGTGAGGCTGTGGATGCCCCATCCCTGGCAACATTCCAAAACTCAGCTGGACAGGACCCTGACCAACTGGTTTGGTGAAAGGTAGCTCAGGTTGGAATGAGATGACTTCTAGGGTCCTTTCCAAGACAAATCATTTCACAATTCCATTATTCCATGGTCCCCATCACCCACGTCGGAGTGGCACCGGGACTCCTGTGACATCACAGCTCCCACAGCCTGTGTTCCAGCTCCAAGTCTCCACCAATGAGCACAGCACAGCCATTCATTCGCCTGCTGCCAGTGTACCCTTCACCTGTGCCAGGGCACCCTCGCCAGCTGCTCCTGCTCCTCCCATCAGTCCTGAACTCTGACTGCTGTCTGGCAATCAGCATCGCTCCCTGCAGGATATGTACCCTTGTCCCAAAGAAGGTACAGTGACATTCTACGCAGTTGGCTTCCCATGCCCGTCTGCAGGGTGGGATGGAACAGTGTGGGGATGGTGTGGGACAGGGACCCCTCTCTGAGTCTGTGCGACATCATGCAGGCTGACAGAGACATTGAAGAGGACATGGAAGTTGATACAGCGTTGGATATGGAAGAGATGATGGAGATCGATTTGGAAGATTGTGTAGAGGAGATGGAGGTCGATCTGGAAGAGTATCTGGAAGAGATGGGCGTAGACCAGCACGATGAGGAGGAGGATATGATTTTGGGATAAGGACAGACACTGCTGCAGCAGGACAGGCATGTATTCCCAATGCCCTGCCCACAGGGAGAGTGGGACTCTTGCCACCGGGCTGGGGCTGTGCTGGGTGACTCCACTCAGGGACATGATGCCCCATCCCCTGGATTCAGGTGCTACAAGCACCACCCCTGTCCTGCCCTGCACCTCCTTTGGGCCACACAATCCACATCTCACTGCCTGGAATCAGTCCTGGTGGCAGCATTCCACTCTGCCCAGCGTGACCCAGGCTGGTGGCACATGCAACACCCAGCAGGGCCTGACTAGAATGACCATGATTCTTGCTTTTCTTCCAGGGCTGATGGACATGCCAGAGTGGAAACTGCCTCTTCTGTTGTACATATGTTTTAGTTGTTGTTGTTTCCTGATTTCCTGTAAATATGTTTCATAGATATTTGTTGTTATGTAGGTCCTACTGTAAATACGTTCTATAGGCTGTTCTTTTTATAAAGATTATTACAATACAAACGCGTTCTGTAGTGTGTGCATTTTTCTGCTCTTCTGTAAAGAAACAGTCTTTGTTTTTCACACCCCAGCTCTCTTTGCATTTGCTTGGGGCACTTGCAGTGTTTGCAGAGTTGTGGTTTCCACTTGCTCCATGTTCCCACAGCTGGAGGTGTCTGGGGTTGCTGGCACAGCCACCCTGGGGGTGCGGGCATCTGTGCACCAGTGGGCACTATTGATGGGCATGGGCTGTTGCAGA
>VXBX01005108.1:303-55953 GCA_013400415.1 Scytalopus superciliaris
TTTTAGTTTGTTCATCTCTTTGTTAGGCTGTTTTTTTCTGTGGTATGGAAGCAAACATCAAATCTTACCAGAATGATACCAAACAGCAGATTTTTCCTTTTAGAGTAGATTTCTTGTTCAAAAAAGATATGATTAGGCAAATAGTGAATTTAGTGGTACTTGATTGTTAACTTAGGGCTGTCCTGCAGTGATGAATAACCAGGTGGATTACTGGAATTTTTGTTGCTGTCATGGAATTGTCCTGTAGTAAATGATAAATGGATGATTTTGTTTTGGTCTCATGTAATTTAGGATATTTTGCTTATGGGGAAAATAGCATTCTGTTTTTCTACTTTTTCTGTAAATGTTTCTATAATAACCTTTTTAATTTTCTCCCACTTAATTTTTTGAGAACCTGTGACTTTTGCAGGAAAACAGAGTGAAAATAAGTTAATAAAATAGAAAGTACACATGCTGTATGGAAGTAATATGTTAGCATTTAAGCTCCTCAAAATCTTTCTAGGATAACTGTCACACTTTGCTTCTAGGTCTACTATTTCCGACAAGGTCATGAAGCATACGTTGTAATGGCTAAGAAGAACAAAATATATAACATTAATCCCAAGAAACAACCATGGCATAAAATGGAATTGCGGGTATGACTTTATTTTCTTTTTTTGTTTGTATCTTAATATTTAAAAATATTTTAGAAACTAACCAGAAGTAAGTTCTTGATACAGATAATTCTGTTGTGCTCTTAATATTGTAAGATAATGGAAAAAAGTTAACTTAATAGTCAAATGAAATCAGACCTTAAACTGTATTCCTTTTTCATCTGCTTGAGCAGATGAGATAGTTACACTTCATAGCAAAATATTTTTCAAACATATTGCATTGTGAAATAATAGTTTGTTTTGGAAGACTAAACTTCACATTCTTGATTAGTACGTGACCTGGCAGAAATATAGTATATTCAGTATACCCATATTTTCATGTTTCAGCAAGCTATTATAATTATCTTAACTTTGGTGATGATACATAGAGTATTTTGTTAATTCCAGGAGCAAGAGCTGATGAAAATAGTTGGGATTAAGTATGAAGTGGGATTGCCTACTCTCTGCTGTCTTAAACTAGCTTTTCTTGACCCTGATACGGGTAAACTGACTGGCGGAGCATTCACCATGAAGTAAGGAAAGCAATATTATATTCAAATTGGGGGTCTTCTTGTGGTGGTGGGGAACTGATGTGAGATTGAACGTTAAAAGGTAACATTAACGTTGACCTTGTGCTTTTGAAACATTGAATTTCAAGTGCTAATTTTTTTATGAAAATGGTTTGTGTATGTCTTTGCTGTTTTATTGCTTAATAGTTGTGTGTTCTGTTGTAATTAGGTACCATGATATGCCAGATGTCATAGATTTCCTAGTTTTGAGGCAACAGTTTGATGATGCAAAGCATAGGCGATGGAATATAGGTGAGTTGTGGGGGGAGTTTTGTGTTGTGGTTTTGTTCATTTTTCTAAGTGTCTACTTATTTTCATGATAATTTTTAAGAAAGTAAGTTATGGTAAAGAAATCCTAATACTTACTTATTCCTCTATGATTTCTGGCTCTTAATCTAAAAATCAGTATTTTTATAGGTACCACTTGGAGAGTCACTGGATATAAAATTTTCTGACTCTGTCATTAAAACATTGATTTTTATTTTTTTTTTCTTTCTAACCAATAAGAGTCCTTGTTGTTTTGGTGGGTTTGTGTTTTGGGTATTTTTGTATGTTTTTCTTGCTTTTTTGGGTTTTGCTTGTTCCAGAGAAGAATATTTGCTTATCTATTATATTTATATTTTTTAATATTAAATGTGTATTAATGTACGAGTCATTTCAGAAAGGGCAGACATAAAGTTTGAGAAATTATAGGTTCTAACTTGTATTCAGATTCTATTTATTGCATATCTTTGTCTTATTGTAGTTTAGCTATAAGTTTAATACTTGGGCTAAAAGCTATTCCACTGGTATTCCTGCAACTTCAACTGTGTGTCTTAGGTGTGTGTATCTGTCTCTTACAGCAGCCACTGTAAGTTCAACAAACATTTTATGTTTTCTTCAAGGGAGCATTATGTGGTGATACTTAGTTCTGGAAAAATACACTTAAAGCTGCCTTCTGCTGAGAGATTTTGGATTGCTCTCTGCATAGGTGATGTAGCACAGAGAACATCAGGAAAATAGTGATTCAGGAGATGGTTCACATAGGCTTTTTCAGTCATGCTGTTTTGTGCTTTAGTATTCTGTCCATAGGAATGGTGTGGCTCTGGAGAATGTGGAAGCAGCTGCCAGTATATGCTCCTTTAAGTGGTTTTGATCTCCTTAATGTTCAGCTCAGTGAAGGCACTCACAGTTGTACCCACACACATTTCTTTGTAAAACTGATCACTGGGGAATGCTGTATTGGAAGACTGTACTTTAAGAGCTTTTTAGAATAGTTTATTCCTTTAAAATAAAGCATCAGCCCTTATTTACATTTTTGATCTTGCATTTCAGATATTTCTGGTATACTTGGTTCTATTCAGCACAATTAGGAGTATTAATGTAAGATTTATAATTGTCCTGGAATTGCTTGCATCAATTAATGCATTAAATTTAAAATTAAAAAAATTGCAATAAAGAAAGCAAATAATTTTTGAGACTGTATTTACTTCCTATTAATTCAGACAACTGCAGCAAGCATTTGGGCAGAGGGTGGATGTATTGAAATGGAACAAATACTGCAGCAGTAGAGAAAGTGTGTATATATTCAAAACCTGTGAACGCAAAATGTGCAGTTCTTGGAATCACAGACTTAAATTACATTTGTTCTTCTATTGAACAGACTGAAGCCTATGCTAAAAATTGTTTCCAAATCTTGTGGCACATGTTATAGAAAATGTTAGCATTTATGATGCTGTATTATACATGCGTTCTCATGTGTAATATTTTTAATAATGCTTCTGACCTTTTGTTTTCAGCTGGGTGAATGCTTTGCAGTAGTGAAACCATTTCAAGTCATAGTAAATTACTTTGCTAACCTTTTGAGCAAGCTGTAATGAATTTTATTCTATTATCAGTCAGATTGCCTGCATAGTAAGAGGAAAAAAAAAATCTTGAATTACATTGGGGTCGCTGGAAAAACACTTCAGAAACTAAGGAGGAGGAGCTTAGCAGCATGTAAAATATTCCCCATACAAAAGTGCCATAATGCTCAGTTATTTTAGGGATAGTTTTAATGCAAGAAGATTTGATTCTCAAAGTTATAGCATTGAAAAATGTCTTACCTTTTGTATGAAATTAAAAAATAAATTAATATTTAAAGAATATATAGATAGATTTGCAAATTGTTATTTTTCTAAAATGCTGTGTTAACTTTCATTTTGGTTAAAAAATAATCTTCAGACAGAATTTAATAGTTTTTTTTAAACTGAGCTGTGACTCATGTTTGCCTGTTGATGCTGTAAGTGTTCAAGGATTTCTGCATTCAAGATCAAGCCGGAGATACCTAAAAACTGCTTTTCTTGGGAGGGTGAGGTGCCTTGTATTGACAAAATTATTTTATGTTCTTACCTAGGTGATCGTTTCAGGTCAGTGATAGATGATGCTTGGTGGTTTGGAACAATTGAAAGCCAGGAACCTCTCCAGCCTGATTATCCTGATAGCTTATTTCAGTGCTACAATGTCTGGTTAGCAAATTTATCTTCAATCTTTTATTTTAATTAGTGACTTAATTTGAAATACTGACTGAGTAACTTGCTTTCATTAAATTCAGTCATGCATCTCACTGTACTAGTTTATTATAATATTCTGTAGTGTATAGATAAGTTCTGTTACAAACATTAAATAATTATATTTTTTAAGCAGTATTAGTAGATAATTTAAGTGTGGTTATTTTTAAGCTGGGACAATGGTGATACTGAGAAGATGAGCCCTTGGGACATGGAGCTGATACCAACTAATGGTATGGTACCTCAATACAATTTACTTTGCAAGTATATTTAAAGAAGAATAAAAATGATATATGGTTTTACACAAACAATCCTGTTTTTCTTGAGGAGTCAGATGAAGGGCCAAAACCCGTTGCATTTAAAGAACATCTTTAAATCACTTATTAAACCAAAAATGGATCAAGATAAAAGAACTGCAAAAAAACAGTCAGACAAACTGTGTGTTGAAAATAGAAATATTACAAAAATCATAATAGATAATATACAGTTAAAGTTCAGTGTTTGTGCAGTTAGGAAGGATTGAAGATAAACTCATGCCCGATGTCAGCTTGAGGAAACTGCCTGCTCTAGGACATGCCAGCATGCCTGCAGCCATTCAGTGCATTGCAGATGCAACGTGTGCCTGGGACATAGTTTGGTAGTACTAAGATTTGCCACCTATCTGGCCCAGCACGTGTGGCAGATAGACATGCTGCAGAGTGGACAGCATAGCATACACAAGAATGTAGTATTTCTTCTTCTCTCACACAGGGTTTGTTGTTTGTCTGAGGTTTTTTTTCTTAAGGCTTCATAGAACTCTGGTTGAAAACTAAAGAATCTGCAGGTTTTTTTCCTCCTTTTTTTCCATGAAACATTTGATAATATTGTCACTCATAAGTAACCATAAATAAGGTGGAACCACTACCTGGAGAATGTATTAGTGTCAGGGTTGTTATCTTAAACTTCATCTGAAAATCATGTGCCATTCCTTACCAAAATAACTTACTACCAAGAATACTGGGTTTTAAACAAAGTAACTGCAAAACCAATGACAAGTTGTAAATGTGATGGAGTGTCTTAGTTTGTTCTAAAATAAAGTGTGCAATTAGCTATTCAGAAGAGGATAAATCTTGTTTGAAGGAGAACTTGTACACCAAACTGCATTGTAAGGATTTAAATTTAGCACATAATAATATACAGAAAGGATACTGGATTTATCCAGAATGTCTTTGAGCAAATCAAGAACTATGCATTAGTTTTACTTAGTAAAAGTTGTTCTATGGTATCTTTGATTTACAAGCATATGTACTACTCAAGATGCAAAAATTTATGTTTCATTTAGTTTTCGTATTACATTCCAGCTGTATTTCCAGAAGAACTGGGAACTAGTGTTCCTTTAACAGATGATGAACGTAGAACATTGCTCTACAAACCTCTGGATGGAGAGTGGGGTTCCAGGACTCGAGATGAGGAGTGCGACAGAATTATTGCAGGAATAAACCAGCTTATGACTCTAGGTAAATTCTGAATAATATGGGAAACATTTTTGGTTTATATGTTTTAGACTATGCTCATGTGCACTTCTGAAATGACCAAAGTGAATGTGATAAATACACCTTTAGCCTCTTGATTAACTGGAACAAAACTTTCTCATTTTCTTAGTTATGCAAAATCTTGAGGAAAATGTTAATTGATTAACTTAGGCAAAGTCACTTGCTGTTTGGTTACTATTTACTATAGCAGTTAGTATTTACAGGCAGTTTCTGAAAAGGTAATGGTTAAAATGTTTAGCGCATCACTGCAACATTGACCTCATCAAAGATGGGTGTCTCAGATGGAGATCCATCAGTGAAATAAGTCTTCTGTATGTCTTTGTGGTGAGCAAATGGTGTTAAGTCAGCTGTCTTAGTGTCTGGGCTAACAGTGGTCATACATTAAATATATAAGTAGTCACAGGTACTTTTTTAAACTGATTTTTTAAAATACTGATGCAAGGTATGACACATTTCAAAAAAGCTAGAAAACTCAACTGTTGAAATAATTCTGATTACCTGCATATCCCACGTGGTTTGTTTGATAACACACTGCATAAGAAGCCTCCCTTTGCTTCCTAAAGAAAGAAATTATGTATACAGTATAGTAAAACAAATTAGAGATTTACATTTTAAAAAAATAGCGAGGAAATGAAATTTGCATTGTTTTCACTGTGCCATCTATGAGTAATGATTTTACATTTTGCATTATGGGGTATGACATACTGCTTAGTTTGGGATTTAGCTGTAGCATGTGTGGTGCATATTGGTACAAAGTAGCAGTTGCTAGAACATTCAAAAGAGTAAGTAAACAGCTTCTAGAAGAGGAGCAGTCTGTTTAGCAACAACATATTTTCTGTTTTTAAAGACTTTTGAAAGTGACTTTAAAGATGGTTTTATGGTTTTGTATTACAGTATTTTTCCTTGAAGTATAAAATGTTAGAATGATGTGTCTAAGTGCTCATGATGCTTCTAAGCACAGGAGGGGAAAAACAAGATTGTTGAGGTGCACAGACTTAAATTGCTCAGCAGTCCTCTAGCATTACGGTGGATTGATTTTAGAAGGCTTCTTTGCTGTTAGGTAAAGACAGGATGTTGTCTTTCTGTTTCATTTTGAGCATGGATTTTACCTGCCTCTTACAGAGGTTGAAATAGCTCTGTAACTTTTATGCTGAGAATTGAATGTGTTTCTTTGTTTGAAGATGCGAGAGTGACAATATAAAATCAAATGAAACGAGCCTGTGTTGTAAATAACGGTACTAAATTTATACATTCAAATCTGCTTTTCAAATGTGTATATTATACATGCACTTGCCCTGTCCCTGAGGAGTGTGATGCTTCATGCACAACAGAATGGGTAGGCACTGCAGTGACTGTACTTACAGCACACACCTCAACAAGAACTCTTTTAAGTAGAGTATCAGAAATTGTTTGTAATATCTAGAGGAGTTACTGTTATTTTGGGGAGACTGCTATGTACTCCAAATATGAGGAACTAGCATATGTTGCAGTGGGGGGAATCTTGCAACTGCTATGGGACTTTTGTGGTATGTAACTTTGGTTTTTTGGTGTTTGGGTTTTTTTCCATTTCATCTAGATATTGCTTCTGCATTTGTGGCACCTGTGGATCTTCAAGCTTACCCAATGTATTGCACTGTTGTGGCATATCCCACAGACCTCAGTACCATTAAGCAAAGACTGGAAAGCAGATTTTACAGGTTAGATCCAAGTCTCAATTCCTGCTGTGATATATTGCTGGCTGCATTTCTAGTAGCTCTTTGTCTTGTAAGACCAGACTAGGAGATGGGTGCAGGGTGCGCTTTTAATTTCTTCCATCTTCTGTCCTTGATCTCGGTTTGCATTTTCTAAAACTGTAAAAAGGATTGAGCATCTCTTCTCCAAAAAGTATTTTAGAATTACATGGCATTCAAGTTCCTGCTTATGCAAATGACTTGTTCCATGTGAAATTAAAATTGCAGGGTTAGTGAAATGGCTTTTAGTCCAAAGGATTAAGTTTCCACATTATAATTTTAAAAAAAGAGAAACCTTAGAAATATCTCAGATGGGGTTTTTTTTGTCCTAATGTGCTTTAAAAATATATACATCTTGCATTATCACTTAAGAAGCTACAACAGAAGCTGACTTCTTACATTATTGGTGTTGAATTTCTGAATTGTTGCACAGCAACAAAAATACATCTTAACTGTGATTGAAATTGCTGATTTTTTTGGGGGTGTTTTTTTTGTTTGTGTGGGGTTGGTTTTTTTGGTTGGTTTTTTTTTGGTGCTTGTTTTTGAGGGTTTTTGGTGGTGATTTTGTTTAAATGAAGATTGAATTCTAATCTAAATTTGCTTTTTCATTTTCAAAAAAAATCCCTGTTTTTTATTATTATAATGAATATTGAACTTACATTGTTCCATGCTTATTGTGTGATATGAGATAATCCAGCTATTCCTTCTATAATGCACTGCTTTGCCATCAGGTGGAGAGGACTTTTTGCTGGATTTTCATTCTCTTGTCAGAGGAATAAGCAGTTGTTTTTCGTAATCAACACATCATCAATAAATTGGGTTTTATTAGTTTGTAGTATTGCCAAGGCCTGGTGAGATAATAAGCAGCCACTCTGTGTTGTGCTTTCCTGGTGACTACTGGTACTGTATAGAACTAAGTGCTGGACCCAAAATCATTATTGAATTGCATCTAAATGCTTATGCAACACTAAACCTGTTAAGTTATCCCCGACTTTACAAAACACTTGTGCAGCATTTCTTTTCACTATCTGGTTTTTTTTTTTGCTTTTTATATGAAAATAGAAGATTGTATTTATTTTTAGCTTGTATGGTGTCAGAATTTTATTTTTTTATTTTTTTTATTTTGATTTATTTTTTCGGTTACTTTGCTTTTGTGCATTATTTTTTATAATGTGGCTATTTTATAATGTGACTATAGTTTGGTCATTAAATCAGCAATGTAAGGAAATCTGATTGTTGCCTATCCATCAGAAAAATGGATAATGTAAAAACATTTTGAGTACTACTTTGTTAATCCTTAGCTGTGAGTTCAGAGGTAATGCAGGATGGGTTATGAGTGTTTTAAAGGAATAATAAAGAGTGAGGCGTCACAGCTGAATTTTACTGAGGAGTGTGGGCTGTATATTCTTAAAGGCACTTGTATAGCTCACCACAGAACTATAACATGGGAACGGGAAGCCTGAGGAAGCTGCCTTCTGCTGGTCATGCAGGGCAGCGTATTGCAGTGTGCGTGTTTCTGCTGTAATGGAAAACAATGATGAATGGGAAGAAGGGTGTAACATGTTTTTCCCCTGTTCATATACATTGCTAGAAATTAAGTCTTTATTTTTTTCCTTTTCTTTTCCCCGAATTGTTCATATACAGGCGCCTTTCTTCATTAATGTGGGAAGTCCGGTACATTGAACATAATACTCGCACATTTAATGAACCTGGAAGTCCTATTGTCAAATCTGCCAAATTCGTCACAGATCTTCTGCTGCACTTCATAAAGTGAGTTGCTTAGTAGGTCTGTTATTATTCCTCTGTTACCAAGGTATTTGGCCTTTTTGGATCTGAATCTTAAAGTAAGATGGTTCTGCAGCTTGAATAAGCCTGTTGTCTGCTGTTGGGGCAGAAAAGAATAGAGCTTATCTTAACAAAGAATTCATAGATTTGCAAAATGAGATGAAATTCTGTAATACACTCATTGGCATAGATTGGCATGGGATTTTATTTTGAGGGACTTTCTCAGTGATAAAGATGGGTCTCAGTATCTTCATGGAGTTACAGATATACTCATTGGTAAGTTATGAGTTCTAATTTTGCATTGGAATTCTGCCTGCTTTACTGTGGGCATTTAATTCTGAAGTCTAGATTACAATTGATAATGTGATTGACGATGGTGTTTAATATGTATGCAAAGTAAAAATTGGAGGCTTTGTAGTTGACAGAAATAGTACTTGTCTTTCAAATGTTCTTTTTTATTACTGTCTATAGAAAAACTCAGTGAGAAATGTTTAAGATTTTTCAGTCAGTTGACACATCTAATAGACCTAAAATTTGTAAGAAGAGCTTACTGTGGCCACTGCCTTGGTTTGCTTGTACACAGTGAGTGCTGCTATTCCCACCTTGTAGAAACAGTAAGATGTTCCATTAGTTTAACAAAAAATCATTATGTTTTCAGAGATTTACTTTCTCAGTGTTAAATTGAATCTTGTTCTTTTCTATTTTATGTGTTCTTAAACATGAGAACTACATTATGTATTTGGAAATCTAGCACTGACTCCATACATAAATCTTCAGTATCTTCAGTGTCTGTGATTGCTGATATTCTGGAGAATGAAAAATACTTAACTACTTCAGATGTTAATAGTTGTAGTGAAATATACATGGTTAGGAAAAGATATGCCTATTACTAATTTTGTTATCATCTTTGTCCAACATGATTTTTTTTCCGATTAATTAAACAGCTCAGGGTTTTTCAAAGTGTATGTTTTTAATTGGCTTAGCTAAATTAGTGCAACACATAGATATTCTTATTTAATAATGGCTTGAGTCTATTAATATACTAATTTAAGTGAACTAGCAATTTATATAAAGTCCAAAAACAACTTTATGGTTCTAACTGTAAAATAGAAGGCCTAGACCATGGAAAGCAAAGCCTATGTTCTAATGAGAGGTGCCTCTGAGAATCTAAGGCTTAGTCTCTTAAGTTACCTAAGTCTTTTAAAGAGCTGAAAAGGGGGGAGAGGAGGGTGTGGATGTTGTTTGATCTTTTTTCACCTTTTCTCCCATCTGTTCTAGTGGTAATTGCAGTAGCTTGTATTATGAATTACAATTCTGGTCTTAGAGTTGCTGAGTGTTTACAGTTACAAATGGTAGAAGTGTCACAAAGCACTTTTGTTCCCAGTGCTTTAAATTGCTACGTAGTAGAACACTTTTGGGCTTTCCTTTTTATAGGAGCTTTTTATGTTAAACAAGAATTGAAAATTAGTGTGTGTTTTGCTGATTTAATTATGCAGATTTATGCAATAACAGTGTTAGTTCTTACACAAATGAACATTGCATTTCAAATGTTGTACCTTGTGGGTGCTAATGTATTAAATTGCACTTTTATACAATAAATTCATTGTAATGCTTTTTTAAAAGCTGGATGGGCCCCACAGCCCTTTATGTGGTATAGTATTAGATTTTTCTAATGCTGATAAATTAAAGGTTATGATTTTTAATTTTAAAACATTGGTGCTGTTAAGTGGTCTCTATTGTAGAGTGCAGATAATACTACAACTTTTAAGTCGATGATTAGCTTGACTTATTAGTGCAGTCCTCTTTAGTATTCATATAGCAGTAAACATATTCTTGTTTTATTTGGGAATGGCTGCATAAATACTTTCCTTATCCTGGGCAAATTATTGATTTGGTTGTTGAATCCATAGGTGTGAAGATGGAAAATAAACATTAGCTTGTATTTTTTTTTTACACAGAGACCAGAGTTGCTATGACATAATTCCGTTGTACAATGCAATGAAGAAGAAAGTGTTGTCTGACTCTGACGAGGTAAGTGGTTGTGTCTTGGACATTGGCACTGATACACTGGAGAAATGGGACTGTTGTTTCTGTCCCATGAAAGACCAAAGTACTGGTTTCAGTCACTGTAAAGGAGTGGGATATATTTTTCTGTCAATAAAGTGTTTCTTTTTGTTAGCTGGGAAACTGGGTGAAAATCCAGTCTCCTCTTCTCCTTTAGTGGAGAGATCTTTAACAGTTTCCTGAAGAATTTAGATGCTTAGATTTCTGAGAGGTTCCCAAAACTGACAGTCACATGAAATGTTTCTCAGAGGGACAGGGGTCAAACACTCAAATTATAAATGAAGTACAAAAAACCTCACCTACTGATATATGCTTGTATTTTTTAACCTTTTTATGTGACTCATTATCTTGCTCAAAGGAAGAAGAGAAAGATACAAATGTGCCAGGAACTTCCACTAGAAAAAGAAAGGTAAATGTTCTTAAGGGTTTTTAATTTCTATTTTGTAGTGCTGTAAATAATTAAAAATGCATTTGTAAACAATGGAATGTAAAACTTGGAAGTATTTTTATTATTGTGTAGTATCAGCTTTTACAAAGCGTTGAACTTAGTGATTTGTTGTTCTACTGAGCTGTTCAATGTAAAAGCATTTTTGTCTATGCTGCTGCATGTTGTGAATTAATTTATATCCTGTATGGAACCTTTTTCATTAGATTTTGTAAAAGCAGCTCGTTTATTTAATATACACCGGGCAACATTGTCATTTCAGGATCATCAGCCAAAGCGGAGGCTGCGTAATAGAGCTCAGTCATATGACATTCAGTCATGGAAGAAGCAATGCCAGGAGCTGTTGAATCTCATTTTTCAGTGTGAAGACTCTGAACCATTTCGACAACCAGTGGATCTTCTTGAATATCCAGTCAGTATTTTAGAGCAAGAAAACTGGCTATAATCCAGTTCTTAGGTGGCAGGTTTTGTCTTTTACAGCTTTGACTATATTTCCATCTCTTTGTATTGAAACTTCAGGCAGCTGCAGTGACAGAACTTTTTTTCAGTGCTTCGCTGTCACTTGATAATAATGCTTATCATCTTTTTAAAGTAATTTGAAAATAAGTTAAAATTCTCTGCTCTCACAGATACCTTCCTTGCAAAATATTTTATATTCAGGGATGCCTATGCTGTTAAGTAAATTGCAGCTTTTTAAGTAAATTACAGTTCTTGCAATTAAGATGTTTCTGAATGAAAAATGGTCATATATGAAATGCATATGTTTGGCTGTTGCATGTGACATGTTGTCAAGGATCATTGTTTTCTATTCAGATGTATAAAAACTAAAGGTAATTTTATATGACAACTTTAAGTAACAAAGCAAAGGTTTTGCTTGCTTGCTTTCTAGCACATCTAAAGATTTTCTTTAAAATATTACCCTAAGGTGAATTAACTTGGGGGAAATTAATTGTCTCAATTAGAGAAAAGAAATGCTTCTCTTTTGGAAGTCACTCCTGTGTCTGTCTTGGTGCTTCTGTAGCCAATGGTGTCATTGTTTTTGAAGTAATCTAAACTTTATGCCGTGGCCAACTGCAAGTGGCCCTCTGTGTTTGAGATCCTCAAATGGGCTGATAGAGAGCACCATACTAGGCTTAGGAATGAAACCCACTGCTCCCTGGTGTTACAAACCTGTTTAACACTCATAGGCACTCCTGCAGGTTCTATTTGCTCTGATGGATTAAGTTAACTTTTTGTTTAATTTTGATATTTAAGCTTTTTGTTGTATGGATGTTGCTCTGTTTTTTCCATAGTCTAGAAAAATGATGCTGTCATTGGCTTGATCTGAGTCTTACTTAAACCCGTGGAGTTTTCAGTATTGTAATATTACTTTCCTAAAATGTCAGGTCTCCATTTGGGAAACTGCTCAGGTTTCAGAAGGCATGTGATAAGCCTCTGATCAGATTCAAATATTTAAATTTTGTATTTTAAAACTAATATTAGTCTTAGACCCAAGTTGGAGCTGTTAAGCCACCCAGAAAACTTGCAGTCACACTTTTATGTCACTGGTATCTTTGTGTCAGTGTGGCAGTAATGCAACCCTTAGGACACAAAATTCTGAGCTCTGCATTTCAGTAAATCTGTTCATAAAGTGAATTAATTCATCTCTTGGTTAACTTCTAACCCTGATCCTGTCGAGTATGCCTGTGAGGAGTTATGTTGTGTATGGGTGGACAGGGGCAAAACACCTTTAGCAGTCTTCCATACCTTTTTAAAGACGATGTTTGTGTTAAACAGGGTTATCAAATGCATCTTGAAGAAAATGATACATTCATGCTTGGAAAAAAATTGTAATGAATTGCTTTGCTATTTTTTAACAGGATTACAGAGATATTATTGACACTCCCATGGATTTTGCTACTGTTAAAGAAACACTGGAAGCTGGCAACTATGAGTCACCGATGGAGTTATGTAAAGATGTGAGACTCATTTTCAGCAATTCTAAGGCTTATACACCAAGTAAAAGATCAAGGGTAAGACTTATTTTCTGTTGTTGTTGTTGTTTGAAAGAACATTTACATTTGAAAAATACAGAACAGAAAAACAAGTGTAATTTGATTACTTTTAAAAACAAGTTTAATTATTTCTGATCTTCAGACATGAGTATGTCTGAGAAACTATTACAGCTTTGTATTTTAAAGGAAAGGAATGTGTGCTATTTAAATGCCAAAAGTTGTGATGTTCTGCATGTATGCTTCAAAAGTAAATATTAGAAAGTAGATCTAAAGGGGGAGTCACATTGAAGGAAAGATTTGTAGAGACATGATTATAGGTACAATAGTGGAATTTAACTGTGTTTTGGAGAAGAAACTAGATTTTCAAAACTAACACATGCAGAGCCCTTTCACTTTGAAGGTTTCCCCAAACTGAAACATCCAGGTATAGACAGTAGAAGACGTTGAAATTTAATGTTGTTCACCACTATGCAGTGAGATTGTAATGAATCCCTTAAAATTTCTGGGAAACAGGACTGTTTGCATAATGTCAGCCTGCAAAGCTGTTCTTACTGAGATGTCCTGCTAGTAGCAGGTGCAGTATCTGTTGATGATCAGGACTACTCTCTTTAGTCAGTAGCAGACAATCCCACTCACTGCCTAAAAATTAGGCTTTTGGTTGCATCAAATGGTGTGGCTTTTGGGGCAGGTCTGGATTCTTTTGTGGTTTTTCGTTCTCTCCTTGACAATCATCGCATCTGACATTATCTTTGCTCCATGTGATTTCACAGATCCCTCTGACATTTTCATATTTTTTCATGTTTCTTCCAAACAGACAGATATAGTAATAAACTTCTAGGTCTTTTTTTTTATTTTACTTAGAACTAGAAGTGGAAGGCTCTGATGTTAAGAATTACGTGCCTTCAGTGCATGCAACACATAGTTGTTGAATGGTGATGTTTCTACTCTGATGTGTCATGGAGATGCTAAAAATGTCACTTACTTTACATCACTTATGCTTACTTGAACAGTAAACATAAACCCATCAGGTTTTTTTTTCCCTTGACACATTAAACACACATTTCTTTGCATGTCATCTCCAGTAACACATACAGAATCTCTCAAACATATTGTTGAGTGTGGTACTCAGATAGTTTGGTGTGTTATTAGGTAAGCAACTGTTCAATATTGTCTTCGTGTTTCATATTCTTAGAAGGTGCTGTGTCTTAAAGTACCTAGACAGGTCACTTTGGTGGTTATTTTATGTTTCCAGAATTAATAGCAACTGTGCTCAAATAATTGGTTGTGATCTAAACTGAGTTTGGGAGTCTCTGTATATCATTCAAGGCTAGAGATAGGGGAAAAAAAGGTTCGCCTACATAATTCCAATACATTCATTGTACTTGTTGCAACCAACTTACAGCAGAATCAATTCATACATAAAAGGAATAGACTGATGTTCAAATATAGGATATAAGGATGCAACTTAATGCAGCAGAAAATAAGATTTCTTGACCTAGGTATCATACAGTAAAATTGCATTAAGGATCTCTCTTTGTGATTTCTGTTGAAGCCAGAAAGGGATAATTCAGGAAAGGCAGTTGAAAGAGTGACTTTTCTAATTTTTCCTTTTGTCTGTCATCTTCTGTTGTAATACACTTTTCTAAACCATGAAAATAGTTCAAGCAAACCTATCTTTGTTGAGAGAGACTGTAAATTTTCCTAAAACATTTCCATGTTAATTTCTTTACTTTTCTAGCTATTGTTCAATGATAAATAAGTAAAATGATGCTCTGGAAAAGTATAAAACTTGTTTACTGGCTTTTCTTTTAGATCTACAGCATGAGTTTGCGCCTTTCTGCTTTCTTTGAAGAGCACATAAGTTCGATTTTATCAGATTATAAATCTGCCCTGCGCTTTCATAAAAGAAATACAATAAAGAAACGAAGGAAAAAAAGAAGTAGAAGTAGCTCAGTTTCCAGTAGTGTTGCATCCAGGTACATTAATTTCTTTACAGTATTCGTGAAATGTTTGCAAGTTTGACATACCTGAACAATAGAACTTAATGTGGTTTTTCTTAATCCTTCCTTTACTCTTCCCTGTATTGCAGAATGATAGCTTTGACATGCAAGTACCTATGATGTGGAAGAGTTTTAAACATTACTTAGAGCTATCCTAGTGTAAGTGCTTAAAATTCAAATAGCTGCTAAACGTACAGTAAAACAGCATGGTTAGGATAGCGGTAGCATCATGCTTTGTCATATAACTATAGTATTTATTGTAAAGATTCACTTTTCAGAAGCTCACAACTTACATGAATTTCCACAGTAAATGCTATGTTTTTAACATACTTCATACAGAAGTGATTGTTTTACTCCCACAATCTCAGACACTAGCATTTAATTTTATTTATTCCTGTAAAATGAAAACGTAGTCATCCAGGATACAAATTACTCCTGTTACTCCTTTTGCAGCCCTGAAAGGAAGAGGAGACTAATAAAACCTCAGCTGAAGGCAGAAACTTCCACCACTTCATCATCTTCTGCACCTGCACGGTCAACAGCAGTGAGACATGTTCCGCCTCAGATCAACGGAAAAGCTGCTGAAGTCTCTTCCCTTGTGCGGACTAGAAGCAATAGGGGGATACCAGATGTGGCTGTTACAGAGCAACCATCTACTTCTTCAGGAGCAAAGCCTTTAACTATAAAGCCTTTAATTACAAAGCTTAATACTACTGCAGGGTCAGCGAAGTCAGGCAAGTTGGTTGTTTTTTTAATTAAGCAGTGAATGTTTTTAAAGATAAAACTGGCTTTATGGAAATTTTTATATTTCTCTTAAGATTGGTTCTCTTTTCATGCTGATGGGCCTTTGAGGCTCTTCAGAGGAAGGCTGGACAAGTTAGGCTCTGTTGTTTTATCTAGGAAGTTTTCTCCCTTGTGGATCACTGATTCAAATTGTTTGTCTGTAGTAGAACATGAGTTCCATTTTAGCCCAGCAAGATTGAATGTGGTAGAAACTACTTGACTTGCATAATTTCTTTTTCTTTTTATCCTTCTAGTACTGGAGAATTCAACCAAACATTCCAAGAACCAGAATATTGTATCAAACCCTACCCCATCTGATTACAGTCATAACACTAGGAATAACTCCACAAGAGAAAATCCCGAGAAAGACAAGCAAATCAAGCGCAAAGTGAAATCTTCCACTGTTAATCAACAAGGTACTAAATGCCTCTGGAACTTCCCCCTGCCCCATCCCAGTTATTGCTGTAGTGACTGTACTGTTGTACTTTAGTTGTGGTAATTCGGGGGTGGGAAAATTAGGATGCATTACGATTTAGCAGATTGGGGAAGTCTAATGGAGCAACTCAGTCAGTTTCCTTCTTGATGAATTAGCACGGTTTTGTCTATTCTTAACACCACTTGCATGGTGTGATAATTGTTGTCTAGTTGATTTTGGTATCTTAACATTTAAAATATTACAAAGGTCATGTTAGGAGTTCTTAAATTCCAAAGCAGACTTCTGCAGGGTCACACTTTAAACCCGGTGCATTTAACCTCGTAACACTTACATAGGTTATATTTGATTCAGTAACACTGAGTGTGATGACACACTGCCCAGCCCCAGGCATAAAGGTCAGAGCATCCCAGCTGCAAATTAGTGCTCTCGTTTTTTTTGCCACAGTAAAATAAAACTATACATTGTTTGCTGCTTCTGTTTAGTATATTTGAATGGACTGCTCAGACCTACTTTTAGGAAATCTCCCAAGTGAGCTTGCTTGGTCTTTTGATGTTTGAATACCTTAAAACTCAAAGCTTCTGTGGAGACTGAAATAAGTTCTTATAGTCAAAAAGCTTTCCTATTTTTGAAGGAGCTTTGAACTATTATGGAGATGCTTGAAGCAGCTAGATCCACAAAGCATCTTTTCTCTGAAGATGGAGACACAGTAGTCTGCATATTGGGCCCCACCTAATTAATTTCCTTAGTCCTTGTAGTCCTCCTCTCCCCAAGGATTCTCTCTTCTTTCTTACTCTTCCATGCTTCTGAAAAAGGAGCTTGTGGTCTGACAAGTTAAGTCATTTGTCCATTCCTTGTAAGCTTTCTCACAAAGGCTGCAGCAGTTACCCCACTGCATGACTAAGTGTTCTTCCATTCCAGAACTGGATGTTAGGTCAGGTCAGAGGTATGTGAATGTTGTTGACATGGTCCTGCCTCTCCTGCACATCTACTCATATGACAGAGGAGGCCTGTGCATTTAGTGCATGGCAGTGCAAATTGAACACAGCAGGAGCTGTGCATGGGTGTTCCATCAAAGGACTGGAGGAGCTATCATTCTGGCTATGAGCCTGTTCTTGGCAGTATTTTAGACAAGGGCTATAGTATCCAAACATTTCCCTAAGGTCTGCCCTACTAAGGACGTTGGGTACCCCTCACCTAATGAAAACTCATACCCTATAAAAGTCTCCAAGCAAGTATGTTACTGTCTATCTGTTAGTGGGAGAAATCTGTGCAAATTGCATATAAACGATGCTACCTCAGGCTGAAAGAAACTATTTTATTTCTCCAGATGGCCTGCTGTGAAGCATTCCTGATCCTTACAGTAATGCTTCTGAGCAACTTCTTGCTGTTGTGGATATGAAATAGCAGTTTTGTCCACTGGTGGTGTGTCAGCCAAGAAAAACCCCTTAGCTGTTCTTTTTTTTCCCTTCTTTTATCCTGAGTTTTTCTTGGGGTTTTGTTTGTTGGGGTTTTTTCCCCACAAACTACTGTGTGCTGAATTCAACTGGAAATTAGTCCTCATTGCATATGAGAATGAAGCTCATTGAGCTCTACTTTGGGTTTCTCAGATTATGACAAACTGGCAATCACTGTGAAGCCATTCAGGTATTTTAGTAGGAATTTTATTATGGCAGTGGGCAAATGAATGTAAATGCAAATCTGTTATGTGACATGAGCTTGCATTTCTTTACAGCAGATTGCAAAAATAATGCTTTGGCATCGGGAAGCATTCAGGTAAATGGACACGGAGGACAGCCTTTGAAACCTCCAGTGAAAAGAGGCCCTGGACGGAAACCGAAGGTGGAGGCTAACAACAGTAGCTGTGAGGTGGTGGTGCACAAGAAAAGAGGCAGGAAACCAAAAAAGCTGCAAATTGTTGAACAGCAAAAGGTTGCAGAGCAGAATACAATCCAGACTGCAAGGGAAGTGCCAGAGGAAGCCTCTGTTTCTACTGCATGCAATTCTCTTTCTGAAAATAATGTGAAGGAAGACTTGATACAAAAAAAAGGCCGTGGGGGTAGAAAGCCAAAAAGGAAGATAAAGACCCATCAGCCAGGCTCGGACCTCTTAGTTCCTGCAAATGTTAAAATGCAAACAAGAAGCAGGAGGAAAAAGACACATGAGCCTATGGAGGAAGGGTCTGAAGAGCTTAAAGATTCTGAACCTCACATGAGAACTAGAAACCAGGGTAGGAGGACAGCCTTTTACAATGAAGATGACTCTGAGGAAGAGCAAAGGCAGCTATTGTTTGAAGACACCTCCTTAACTTTCGGAACATCAAGCAGAGGCAGAGTCCGAAAGCTGACTGAAAAAGCAAAAGCTAATTTAATTGGTTGGTAATTTTTACCAAGGGTTTTACTTTAGAATGCTATGAAAGCAGGTACAGTTAAGGAACAGCAGAACAGACTTCTGCTTCCCTGCTGCTATTATGGGTTAGAAGAGTATGTTCTGATTTGGGGAGAAAAATTTAGCAAAAAGATAAACTGAAAGAACATTCTTTGAAAGAAATATATATTTTAAACTTTTGCTATTTATTGCCCTCCAAATAGGTTATACATTTCAACAGTCATTTTGTTCACAGTTGAGAATAATTGAAGCAATTTCTGACTGACGTACAGAGTTGAGAACTGCTCTGCTGGAGTAGTACATAATATCTCTACACAATTGGAAAAAGGTGATGGTACTTTTAATTGCCACAAACTGAAAACAGAAGTCTATTTTTGACCAGGCAAGGTACGCTTTGATTGTAAAGTCAAGTTGCCTAGGAAGGCAGACTTTGGCAAAAAGTGGCAGCAAATTCACTTACATTTCTATTAAATACAAAAATACCAAACTTCGCTAATCTGAAAATGTTTAATTTCAGTTGTGATGGAACGTTCAGCTGCAAAAGAAGCCTAGCACAGGCCATTGGTTTATCCAAGTTCTGCCAAACATAGCAAAAATGTAATCACAAATATATATATATCCACATTGGAAAAAGTTTGACTAATGTCTAATTTTTCAGACCTTGATCAATCACTAAATCTCTGTTTATTGTGCCAAAGACTGAGAATCAGTGCAGTGGAAAGCCTTTTTTTCTTTTTGAGTGTCAGTACAGCATACCATTTGCAGTAATAAAAGCTGTGTCTTGTTTTAATAGTAATTTGTTAACATTGTTCTGAAATGTATCCTTTTTGGTACTTCTGGTAGAAAATAATGCACTGGTGGGGTCCTTTGACAGAGATGTTTTAGTTTAAATGTATAACTGGTTAAAGGATTCAAGGAAATTACAGGACAGGTGTGGCATTACGATGTTTACTTTCTGATCCAGATTGATTGTTGTTTCTACAACTTTAGACATGATTAAGAGGCTGAAATGACCTACAAAGAAGAGTGTATGTGTATATACTAATATATACATAAACACATACATCTAAAATATTACGCAGGTATAAATTTTTTTCAGGATTTTTTAGATAGCACTAGAATTGAAAATTTTAAAATGTCATACTTTATAGTTTAATTTTAAGGGGAAGATTGGTTATTTTCAATTATTAGGGTTAAAAGGCCAAATCACTTTTTATGCAATCATGTTTTATACAGTGGTCTCATTGCACATTGTGTTTTTCTGCACTTTTTATGGTATATCACGCTGACATAAGTCAATATACACCCTAAAGAAAAATTCCATTTAATGATTGTGCCTTGTATTCTATTATTTCTTGCATCCTTACTAAAATTAAGTTGTCTATTGTAAATGATAACTATATGACTTAGGGGAATGTATTGTTATATGTACTGCTCTGGAAAAGAAAAGCAGTTATTTATTTGTTTATGGTACATTTAGTTATTTTATACCTTTACAAACAAACCTTAATACCATTTTCTATCACTTAAAAATTGTCCGGTTTCAATGAAAAAATACATAAGTAGTCATATTTACTGAGATATGGTATGGTACAAAAATGTAACCAAAATTTCCTGGTTATACTTTTTGGGTTTTTTGTTACGCAAACATCATCTGCAGTGTTTGGAAGGGAGGGCATGCAGAATTAAGATCTTAAATTTGCATAGATTCTGTATTTTTTGAGGCCTGATTCTTCACTCTTTATTTTCTTTAAAAAAAAAAAGTTTCTAAGTTTGAACAGCAACTATTGGTATTTGCCACCAAGAGGAACAGAAATATGCTACTGTGGATAGCAAATTAGGATCCACCATACCTAGTTTTAGGTAGTGCATTTTGTGACAAAAAGTGGCTAAGATATTTTCCAGATCCTCTTTGAATTGTTACAGGTTTGAATTTGGGGAGCAGGGACTAGTTTGTATTTCATTTGTTGACATATTTATTTTTTCTAACAAGTATTTCTGTATCATTCTATTAAAATGGAGTTGGTAAACACATGGTAAGATAACAAGCTACAGTTGTACAATTGCAATACAGCTTCACAATTCAAAACTGATTGACTCTACTTGTTAATTTTGTCATATCTCACTGATGAAGGCAATCATTTGAAAATGTGTAATTTCCTGATGTTATCTGCATTGTAATATATAAAATAGATTATATCTAAATTTCATCTTCTGTATTTACTCTGTTTATAATAATGTTTTATATGGCATGTTTATGTATATATTTATATATCAAAAATACCTTGTATGTAAGTTTTGGAGACTGAAATAATATGCGTTCCCTTAATAGTAGGTAGAAGTTTGTACATCTTAATTTTACGAGGATAGAAGGCCTTACCTGCAGAACATGGGTACTGCTTCCCACCCAGTAATATTGGTGACTTTAGCCAGTAAGTTTTTAATTCATATTAGAAACATCAATGGTTTTTCTTTTAAAATAAATTGTGGATAATTTGGGTCAAATTTTTTTTATAAAAGCAACACTAGACATTTATTAGAAATTTAATACCAGATTTATTTAAAAGTTATATTTTTATAATTTAATTTCACTAGTTTGCAAACTTTTATTTATGAGACTTTAGTCACCATCAGATTGTATTTTGGTCGGGGAAAAATTTATTATTTGAGGTGGTTGTGAGGTATTGTATCAACACAGAAAAAGAGCTTTTGATTCCAGAGTCTTAAGTTTTTAAATGTGAGCAATAAACTATTGGTTAATGTTGAAATAATTGAAGAACTATAGTTATATGCATGTTCTATAATGCCATCTTAAGGACTTAACAACTGGTTCAGAAAATGGAATATCAAAATCTCATGTGCTTGTTTCACATTTGCATTGTAAATAACATATAGCTTCATGGTCACATACACGCAAATGGTCTAGCAGCAGTTAACTCAGTTTTATTAATTAGATTTGTTTATATTTGACATGGATATGAGGATACTGTTCTGGTATTTCTACACTATACTGGGGAACGTTAAAATTGGTGTTTACTGCTGAGTGGTATCTTAATGACATTGTGTTCTCTAACTACTAATGAGGACTTAACTTTGCTTCTGCCATAACAGTGGGCTCTAAATGTTTAACAGGAATCATTGTACCTGTGCCTACATACCTAACAACTCTTTATCCACTTTGTTTCTGTTGTTAGTGTGTTCTCTGGGAACTGAACTGAAATTTCACCACTGTAGTATTCATTATTATTGTCAATATTGAACTAGAGCTCTTCGTCACTCGGCAATGACCAGTGATACAACTTTACAGAGAAATGTCTTCCTCCGGTGATTAGACTGCTGTGATAAAGATCTCCAGATGTTTATTTGTACAGTGTCCGGCTTGTACCTGTGATCAGTTTGTTGATAGACTTGTAAGATTGAGTTGGTTGAGTTAAATATTACTATGGCTTAATATTTGTAATACTATTAATTGATAAAGGACCCTGATGAAGCATGTAGGTTATATTAATATCTATTAAAAAATAAATTGTAGTGTAGAGACAGCTTATTCACTGTATTGCTGTACAAATATTTTTAAGCACCAATTCTGTGCCAGAGGCTTTTGTCTTACCAAAGAAGGACTACATGCAACACAAAAAATACTCTGTCCATTCAGTAATTTTAAGCTTGTTATGATTTTTACACCACGTTGTTAAATATTTTGCTCACATTTGTTGGATTGAGGACTATAAGTAAATGCTTTAGTGTGTAATTTGAATTCAGGCACATGTTAAATGATTGACTGGTTCTATAAAAGCAATAGGCTTAACTGGATGGGACCCTTTCACCCTGTACTTACATAGTAGGCTGGAGGTTAGAGATTTTTAGTCTTATTTTCATCAACGTTCACATTTAATTTGTAGCACGTGAATCTTGCTGAGGCAATTTTAACATTGCTGGTCAATCAAGATGCAGCCATACCACAATATTTACATTGTGTCCTGAGTCCTTACCTTATTCTAAAGTTGTATGTTTTGTCCACAGTAGCTTTTAAAATGTTTTTCTTTTTGCCTTTTTTTTAAGAGGGTTTAAAAATAATTTAACTCTGCTATAGTGCTGTGATACAGAAGGTAGAGGGTCTTGAAACCCCACCTACAAACAGCAAAAGCTCATTTTCTGTTTACTACCTAAATGAAGACAAATTAACTGTGTAAAGTTAGTATATATTTTCTTTTATCCCTGAAGCTCTTGTAACAGACTGGTTTCCAAGGGAACCTAGATATTCAGCTGATAAAAGGGCTGTTAGTTTTCTGCTGTAAATTGTTGTATATACATGTTTGTTCGTATGCAGAGGAAAGTGTATTACATTTCTTAAAATTGGCCAAGGCTTAACAATGTGTTTCCAATAACAAATCTGGCATCAACAGCTTACGTAGCTTCCTGTTTTTGAATCACGAGTAGAGCTTGTCCAGTTTCTACTGTGTCTGGGGGTAAATAGCAGGTAGCTTTTAAACCAGAGCTAACCTCTACATGCTCTTGCATTTCTGCTAATTTTAATGCAGGAATTCGCCATGGCATTTTTACAGTGTGGGATGGGGAAACATGCCAGGAAGCTACATTAAAAGGCATCTTAAATTGCAGAAAAAAGGTGATTAGCTGCTTTGCGCCTCCCCCCTGGCTTTTCCCAAGCTTATAACAGCCTCAAGTCACTCCAGAAGAGAAACCTTATATGCTGCAATACAATAAGAGTGAATAAATTTAGCTTTTAGGAGGTACGTAGTGAGACAAGTAGTCATTTGATCCTTTTTAATGCAGATAAATACATCAGGAAATTCACTTCAAATAATGCAAACAATACATTTTAGGGAGGGAAAGTAGTACTATACTATGAATTCCTACACTGAAAGAACAAAGAGTGAAGTCACACAAATTAGGGGTAGAAAGAGATAGAAGTACCTGTCATGTACTGTGTGATGTACATGCACTATTTTGTGCTTAAAACTGCGTGTGTTGGTTTGCTAATGCATTGAGACCATACAGAAGTTACATTTTTGGACCATACTAAAACTGCGGAAGTGTGGAGGACAACTGGATAATGATCTTGCGTGAACTAAATTTCTGACATAATATTTCAATATGTATAGAATGGAGCTCAACTTCAATAAATTACCTAGAGAGGTTAATTTTAAAACTGACACATTTTCAGATTAAAAATTATGCTTATTTTGTACAGAATTATGTAAAACACAAATCTGTTGTATGTAATGAGTAACAGTTTTGAAAACTAAAATTCTTTAGCTTTATCAAGGCTTTTTTCCTTCCAGAAATCTAGATTACCATGTTATAACCTGAAGTATCTCACCAGGATAACAGTGCCCTTTCTTTTTGTACATATGGATTGGAAATTTCTTTACTGTTATGTGGACACTTTCTATGTTAGTTTTGATGCATAATACTTTGAATCCTTTTATACAAACTAGAATGTATGTGTAAGAATTACTGTCACTGCAATGTAGTAACTACAAACTTATTTTTAAATAAATAGAAAACATGTTTTTCTAAGCTGTCCAACAGTGTTTGTTTCTATCCAGTAATTTACTGTGTTAATGGACAATTGCCTGTGTGTTTTTCAAAACTTCCTGAACTCAGCTTGTTTTCATTCCTTATGGAATATGGTATAGTGGTATATGTGGTATAGTGTATATGTGGGAACATTAAAACTGGAGCGCTCTCTGATCGAGATCAAAATCTGTTGTTTTGTAGGGGGTTTCACTCAAACCCACAGCTCTGGAGGCAATGTAACAGCAGTAGCATCTGACACTGAAGACACCATGTTGCCAGTGATCTCAGCACACTTTGGCATGTGCAGCAGGGAGCCCACCCCTAATCCTCTAGAAAGCCTTCCCTGTTCAGGTGACAACGGTGTGTGCCAGGATGTGTCTGGTCTATGGATATTTGTGCTTCCCAGTAATTCTAGAAGATGGTAAAATCACCTAAGCAGAGACAAGTTCCGTACTCCCTGCCTGTAGAGTTTTGGGTCTTCAGTCTAGTTGCCCTGAGCGGGTGATACAAGGAGAAATCAATACAGGATTCACAAAGCTGCAGGGTTGGTTGGTTTATATCTACGTGTTTCTGCCGAATAGATGCAAGACAAAAGAAATGTTTGGTATTTCAAATAGTGCACCGTGTGGATTCTGTTTAATTACATGTGTTATTTGCTTTATCAGATGATTTTTCCTCCTTATGTACCTTTCCTTAAAACACAAGGAAGTGATGGAAGAGCCCCTTACCTGCCTCTGTGAGGTGAGTATGTGTGCTGCTGTGTGATGGTGAATGGGGACTGGTCACAGCGGGTCAAATGAAGTTCCCTATTGCTTTCCAGACTCCACCCTGGAGTCTGACAAAAGCAAGACTTGTTTTAGCTCACGAGGAAAAACCTGTTGTCTAAAGCATCCATGAGTTTTAGTAATTGCCCTGTTCTACTTGAAGCAAATAATTTTAGAATACAGAAAACATAACACACTTTCTTCTGTGCTGTTATGTACTGGAGGTGGTAGTTGTGTTGTATGTGCTTTTTCAGTATTGCAGCATAATAACAGTTGTGTGCTCATCCAAGCACAAGCCACCCCCGGTCCAGGGGCTTAGTTTTGTTACTGAGAATAGTCTTAAGCAGTTAATTTTTAATTTGTGTTGAAAAGATATTTTCCTGTGTAACTGTACAGAATCCTTAAAATGCAATTGCATCCCAGTTCTCATTCCTGTCACAGGTATCTTTTTGAAACCTACTGTGGTTATTTTACTTTGAGTAGAAATCAGGACTTTGCTTAGGATTAACAGATGATGTGAAATGTTGGTATCTGACAGGGGGATGCTGACTGTGCTGGTACTAATGCTTCATTACCTTGTTAATACCGTTTACTCCTGCTGCATCATAACGCTCATTAAATGAAGGAAATGATGTGTGATCATTGACCATTTTGTTTTCAAAGTGGAAAGTTTTTATGCCAAAACCTGTGTTATTTCCTGCTCTGGCAATCAATATGAGTTTTGCAAGAGAGTGTCATTTGTCCCAAAGACAAATGAGCAAAGTGTAATGGCTTTAAAAATTAATCAATGTTTCTATTTGAAGAAAATGTGAAAATAAAGCAAATGCCAGCAAGCAACATACAATGTGACTGGAATTTAAATAGCATAAAATCGAGTTATTGTACACAAAATTAGCATGCAAAATATAGGGGTTTTGTGGATTTTACTAATGTTAACAGGAAACTCAAAGCCCAAAATGTCAAGTTGTTTTTCTAGCTCAGAGAAATACTGTGTTTAGAAGTCTTTGGAATAGGCTTAATTGACTCTTTTACAGGAGTATAGTGGAAATTTATGAATTCTATCCTGTACTTAGAAATCTGTGTGAGCACTGAAAGGGGGACAGAGCAGATAATTTAGGAATGCTCTTTCTAATCTGGTAACAGCCATACAAATTCCCTTTGTGATTCCTTTCTGTCTCTGAAACAGGGAAGTTTTACCTGAACTCAGTTCTGTTGGCCTTTCATTTTACTTTAGCTTGCAGGTACATCAGTAAAATGAAAAAAAAACCCACAAGAAAGAGGAAACAAGAGCAGAGGCAAGTAATCAATTCATTCAGCATCAAATTTCTGCAGAGGCATATTCCTGAAGGTACTGACTTCAAACAGTGTTAGCATTGAAGGGCCAGGCAGCCTCATCTGTTAATTTGTGTTTTGTCTCAGATCTTTGAATTTGACTTTGAACAAGGATATTAAAAATAATAAAGACTGTAACTTAAAATGCAAACCTAGTTAAAATATGATTAAAATACTAGAAAGAATTACTGTATTTGTATTTTATAGCAGAGAAATCTAGTAGGATTATTTTTCTGAAACTTGAGCACCTCATTCAAAATTTGAATTCTATTATTAAGGAAGGTGGTGTACGCTTCCATAAACTGCTAAGAAATAGAATACAGCTGTCAAAAACTTAAAAAGAGTTAGTTACTCACAAGTCATTAATTAATGTTTGCCTCTCAATACACTGCCTCTTTTACCCAACATGAGGAGTTGGGTGTATGTGCAGTCTGTACCATTGTTGTCCTTCACTCATATCAGTTACTCTGGATGCACAAGTACATGGGGAAAGATTAAATATCTAGCACTCAGAACTTATATACTGTTTAATGCTTATAAGAGTTTGAGGTTGTATAATGTGTGTTAATACTGAATTCTTCTAACAGATAAAGTTACAAGGGAAACGAGAGGTTAAATTATTTAGCAAAATTTTTAGAAAATTCACATAAGCTTTGACTTGTGAAAGGGCAGATCATCTGAAATTGTCTTACGGTCAAGGTTCTTTTTCTTGCATGCTAATTTATGAAGTTGTAATTTTCCTCTGGCTCTGACCTCTTCTCTGCCCACCTATGAGTCACAACAGAGCACACAGGTTTCTTTCTGGCTCTTGCACTGAAAACTTCTGCTCAAGCACATGGGGAGTAACTTGTTTTGTAACAGAAGCATCTTAATTTTGCAATTTGATTTACTTTGTATTTTTGGAAGACATCTTAATGTTTGGGTAGAAGTAAGTTTCTTGAAACACACTTTAAAACCTTCAGCCTCCCTGAGGTGGGATCAGGTGTTTATGTGGCTCCTGGGGTTTTGCCCAAGGGAACAGGTAAGTCCCTCTATTTACTTCAGCCTGGGCTGGTGTGATGCAAATACTTGATGGCCCAAAAGAGTGTTCTCCTTAGGCTGGGCTGTGCGGGGCAAATAGGTTGTTCTTCAGCTAGATCGGGTTGCTCAGATGTCCCTGCTCATTGCAGGGGAGTTGGACTAGATGAACTTCAAGAGAAGAGGTCCCTTCCAACTCAAGCTATTCTATGATTAAAAAACCTATTTTTCTTAGGTAAAACTTGTATTTCTAGTCCAGGCCAGTATTCACGTGCTTTTTCAGCTGGGCATTCCCGCCACGTTGTACAGGTTTAAGTCGATCAACAAACAAAACCTTAAGCCCAGCCACTTAGTTCCCACATGATTGCTAGGTAGAGCTTAATAACATGTTTGGTTTGTTTCACAGTATTGCCCTTCACACAAGCTGTGCTCATTAAGCGAGAAGCAATGGCTGGAACATTTCCTCTCTCTTGGTAAGGCTTGATATTTGCTATTGCTGAATTTCCCTTCTTGTCTGTAAAGTTCCTGTTGCTCTGATCAATTTGAATCATTTGCAGTTTGAGTCCACCTCTTCTGTTTGCTCCCACTCTGATTTGGTGTCATCAACAAGTTTGATTGCTGTTGAATTTACACCAAAGAAATCCGTGACACGCAGACTCCACTGATGGCTCTGACCCCCCTGCAGCACCCAGCAGTGGCAGGCCCAGGGTTTCTCTTGGGTGCTGACATGTGCACCACCGAAACCAGGCGGGAGACTTGTGTTTCAACTGTGTCTTCAGCCATCTGTGACAAAGCTACCAGGTGCTCTCTGAAGTACCAACAGGGTGGTGAGAGGCACGCCATGAGGCTGGGTTATGGGTTTGTGTTAGGACACCTTTTGCATAAACTTCATATGGCAGAACTTTGCCTGGACTTCTGCTCATAGCGGGTTCAAGGTGCTTGTCCACCTTCACAGAAAACAATCATAGAATAGAATCATAGCATTATCCAGGTTGGAAAAGACCTCTGAGATTATAAAGTCCAACCTTTGGTCCAACCATTGTGCTTACTAGACATGGCACAGAGTGCCACATGCAGTCTCACCTTAAAAACCTCCAGGGACAATGAATCAACCACCTCCCTGGGCAGCCCATTCCAATTCCTGATCACACTCTCTGTAAAAAATTTCTTCCTAATATCTAACCTATGTATTTATATAAGGGAGTTGAAAATGTAATTTACTTAAAGTGAGCCTGCTGAAATAAATTAGAAGGTTTTATTTCTTTCTTTGTAATCTATTTAAAACTGTCAGGGTGTAAAGTCCACCCGAGTGTTCATTGCATTTTGAGAATAAGAAATGCTGATCCCATCTGCCAGAGGAGGGGACAATCCCCGGGCTCACTTTGGGTGTTTCTGCAAGGGAGGGCTTGAAGCGCCTCCCACGGCTGCACTCGGTGCCCCACGGCAGCCCCGCCACACCGGAGCAACGGGACGGGACGCGCTGCCAGGTGAGGGTCCGGGAGGGAAGGGGGATCCCAGAGGGAGGGTCCATCCCTGAGGGAGGGTCCCCCATCGTGCAGTGCCAGGGCAGGGGGCTGCGGCTGGGGCACAGGGCACAGCTCAGCGCGCTCCCGACGGGTGTCCGGGTGCCTCAGAACATGCATAGAGTATTGTGATTCTTTGGGGTTCTTGGTCCAGGCTAACTCTCCATCTGCTGCCACATTCTTTCTCGTGGATCAGGCTGCTCAAAAAGCTGATTTTAGTAATAGGAGGAAGATCTGCAGTGGCAGAAGTTGTGTGGTTGTGCCACGGGCGATGCAGTAGCGATGTCCGGGGCTCCTGTTCGGCCCTCCGGCCTGGCAGGGTTATTTACTTGAACTGCTCTGTGTCCCTTCCTCCTCCCCCTGCAATGTACATGGATGGGTAAATGAGGACTCTGCATGTGCAACTACTGATAATGTCTAAAATTAGTTGTTTTTTCCTTTGTTGCTGGCTCTAGAGCAGGTGATGCAGAAGTGAAAGATACAGTTTTTGGTAATGCTTTATCACATGCACAGATGTTTTCATGTTCCTTACAATATTCTGTGGGCCTCCTTCAACACTGTTTTGTGATCTTGACTACTTTTGCTGGGCAGGTTTCATAAATTACCTTTTTATATGCACACGTGCTGTGTATATTACAGTAACCCAAATTATTTAGTAAATTACATAAATTAGGAGAGCGGGAACTAGAAGCAACTCAGGCACAAGTGAAAGGAATTGCTGGTGCTTGCAGGCTGAGTACTGCCCTAGAGTAGAGAGCAGGAGCTGTTACAGCTGGTCCTGGAGAACAGAGTGGGTGAAGATGACTCTGAACGTTGCAGTAAACCTGTGCACTCTGAGAACACCAGTGTAAAAGATACAAGACTTAATTTCAGCAAGTCTTAGCTGCGATTTGAAAAAGCCTCACAGACCTAAAAAGACAGTAAATGTACTCCTGAGGTGAAGGTGAATATCTTAATTTGATGGGGAAGGAGAAGAGAGTCATGAATATCTTAATACAATGCTACAGTGTGGCATGTGCCTGTGGATGAATGGCAATGTCAATCCTTTTCTAATCTAGTGATGGGACTGTGGCACATGTTGTTATCAGCTTGGTATGATGCGATGTGTGCCTTCAGTCTGAAAGAAAAACCCCTTAGTTCTGTCAGATGCACAAGAATCACTGAATCTAAATAGGTTATTCTTGAGGCCATCAATCTGATATGTCAGACATGTTTAATACACCTAATTAGATGGCAAAGCAGCACAATAAATTTTGTTCATGGAGAGCAACTTTTTACTGCAAATTAGACAAGCATGCAACTTCCCGGTTCCTTTTTCCTTTTTTTTTCTTTCTGTTTAAGGATGAAAAATGTCTGTGTAACTCTCAAAAATGGGTTTTTACTCTTTGTCTTGTGAAGCTGTCTGCTTTAGTCATCTGTTAATTTTTATAAGTACCCTCAAATTTAATGCAGTTAAATTGGCCTAATTTGGGTGTGCTCTTCTGGCTGTAACTGAAACGGTTGAGTAGAGATTGTATATTATGTTGTGAATCAGCAAAGCAATCTGAAGAAAACTTAAGGACTACACAGCTAGTAAAGTTCACAGCTATGTATTTTGTTTCTTTTGTTTTTTTTCTTTTCCTCTTTTCAGAGTAGGGAGCAGGGAAGTGTCTTAGAAGAGAATTCCTGTTGGAATGCCTCACATCAATGCAGCTGCAGCTCTGCAGGTTTCCATGCTGCTGTTTGCTCTTCCTGCACAGTATTTCATATCCCAGTGGTATGGAATGGACTCTGCTGAGCGCATCCAAATAACAGAGAGGTTGTAAGACTCTCCTTCCCTGCTGCATTTCTCCTTCTCATCCACAGTGACCCTTTGTCCTGGAAAGCTGGAGTGTGGGTGGGACACATGGCTATTCCTTTACCAAAACAACATTGTGGCTTAATGGAACTGTATTTAGTTGTTTAATTATGTTTTTTAGATTTGAATAGCAACCATTATTTTCTTCCCATAAAAATCTGTACAATCTAAATGGGTGCATGACTGTGCCTTAATCTCATTCTGCTTTTGGATATTCCCATAGCCATTACCATGGGTTATGTCTCTTTCAAAGGGGGAAAATGAAGCGTTTGATGAGCAACACTACTTCTGATTTTTGACTACCTTTTGACACACTGTTAAAACAGATTTTCTTGCATAGTATGACTTGGTACAGACTTTTAACCAACAAAATTAATTCATAGTAAATTACTTAGGGCAGTCACAATGATAGAGGCAAGTAGAGAATGCCATTTTGTATATGAATTCAGAGTTATGTATTGTCAGAATCTCACGCGTTTATCTTCAAATGTAATGTGGGGAATATTACATCAGATCCAAATGTTTGATAGTGGTAACCACTGGCAAATGTTGCTACTTTGCAAATGGACCATGCAAAGACAGACTTAGTTTTAACAGTGTGGCCTGTGCAGTGCACTGGCTGTGTAGTCTGTGGAACTCAAATACTGGAAGTAATAAGAGCAAAAGATTGGCCTGATGAAAAAAAAAAACAACTAAGCCTGCCTTTGTGTGTACAGACCCAGAGTTAAATAATTTTTAGGCCTCATGGAAGGAGTCAACTACTTATTATTTAGATCTATGCAAAAACATTTAGCCTTTTTTTAATAGTCTTTCGATTATGTGCACCATTTTTTGAATGTTTCATGTCCACTGTTCTCAAGTAACAGTTGAAACTGCAGAACCTGATGCAATTTAGCAATTCCTATGGTCTGAGTAAGGGAAGCAAAATACCTTGTAATGAAAAATGGTATTTTCCAAAATTTACATATGGTTTACTGGTACAAGTGATGATTGAGAGACTATTCATATGCAGTCTTGATATTGAGGAGAACCTCTTTCTGGTCAATGACCTTTTTTTTCCTGTTTGCTACAGAAGCAAAACCTTAAATACTTAAAAGCTATGTAAAAATACTGGAGAAGGTTTTAAACCCAGTATGATGATAATTTTTACTACTAAAGGACAACTGCCTCTTGGAGCAGCTCTACAAGATCTTACTTGAGTCTGGATGCGTGGGCAAATCGTTTAAAGCTGTGGCTATCAAAGACAAGGTAGGGTGTTACACAATGTCTGCACTTAAGAACAGATGTCAGATGTGGTTTCTTAACAGGAGGGTGTGCTGTGGGGAAAAAAATGATAAAGAGGAATTGTCTCTCATTTTCTTGTTGAGACCAATTTGGAACTTGAAAACCTCTTTTGCCTGTATTCTACACAAACGTCAAACTTGAATTCCATGGGAAACTAAACATAAATCAAGGCAGAAATTCTGTGTATGTTTTCCTCTAAATTTATCTGACTGTGAAATCAGAATGACTAACCATACTAATGTTTGTAAGCAGCTACGTGTTTGTAGGATCAGGTCCTACAACACTGGATGAATGTCTTATGCACTATATGGTAATTCAAGAAAACTTGAAATTGAATTAGGAAACAGACTGGAAAACCTGTGGGTTTAAGAGGAAGGGGAATCTTGATTATTGGCCATGTGACAATGAATTGGTCTAGAAAGAATAAAGTTACATCCCTTTATATATACAAGCCATTTTAATTTTAGAAGACTGTTCATGAACTCTCATGCAGGATTCAGATTGTGAAGAAGTTTGTGTCAAAGGCTTTGCAGTATTCCTCTCTTTAGACAAACACTGAGAATATTTGGCCTTTTGATTCCTACTGAAACTCAGTTTCTGAAGAACTTGTTTGAATGTTGAGTTATTAATTTTATGTTTTAGGAATTGGTACTACCGAGAAAAGCAAAGTAAAAGTGATGACAATGAAGCAAACCCCCATTCTTATTTTGGAGGTATGGGAGTCTGCCATTCTTTTGGATCCTGCTTGTGATATTGTTGTCTCTAAGGTCTTTGATAGTAGATTTTTGTACCTAGTTTGTAAATAGTAGTATTTTGTTTTCTTTTCCCTTCTCTCTAAACATGAACAAGCAAAACAGAAGATGTAAAATCCAAGGCCTTTTCCCTCTGTGTTGTGCCACAGTATCAATATATCTCTATCTGCTTTATGGAATACATCTGAGTGTGCCTATTTTGCAGTGACATATGAACAGTGACAACAAAAAACTTTGATTCAAATGAACTGATTTTGATCAACTGTATAAAAGGAAAAAGAAACAGTTGACTGGTCTGTTCCTGGGAAAAAAGTTCCCTGCAGTCAGACTGAATAGAAGAATTCTGTGAGCTAAACTGGAAAAAAACTAATGCCACAATCAGTTACCACATGTGAGCACTGTAAAATACTGTACCTAAGGCTTAAGTAATTGTCAGATGCACACACTGTTAATGCTTTCCAAAACTCTGTTAAGTTCCCTATATAATATCAAAGGCATACAAACAGGAGAATGCCGTCCTTAGTGGATGCTGCTTCCTCACATATCATGGGAGTATTCTGGAGGAGAAAAAGTACCTGTTCTTTACTTTACCTGTTAATCGTATTGTCAGTTCTCTTCTGGTAGAAGTCAGAACAATTTCTGTTTACATTTTTAACTTGATCAAACCTTTATCCTTGCTAAGTCTCTTTCTTTGTTAAATCAGAATCAACTCACGTTCGTAGTCCAAAGCCGGAATATGTTCGGTTCCGTGTGGGACAGGTAATAATTCACAAAAGATTTGGCTATTCAGGAGTCATTATCGGATGGGATGTAAAAGCTAACACTCCAAAAGAATGGCTACAACTCAAATATTCTCCAAGAAAACAGGTTTGAATGTACTAAACTCTTGCTTTATAACGCATACATAGAGTAACTCAGGTTAAGAACCCCTCAGAAACACTGTTACAGACTTCTTTCCTGCTGTTCTAATGAGAATTACTCCAGAGTCCCATATCACCTGTGCAGCTGAGTGGCACCTCCACTGCTTCTGCACCACAGAGCTTGGCATTTGCACCACTGATTGGTTAAGCTTTGCTGGTCAGGATTTTACTGGGCATATCTCAAATTAAAATTACTGACTTTTAATACTCAGTGTTGTATTTAAAATAGCAGTGTCAACCTATTATGTCTGAATGGATTTCTCATGCTGTGCTACTAAAGCTAAGAGGATGTTAAATCTTTTATATGATCATCCATAATTGGTGACATCTTCATTGCACCTAGGAAATGCAAGTAATTCTCTGTGTTTAATCAGTTTCAGTTAGCTGGATACTTGGAGTGAAAAATCTATTTAAAAACACATTTTTGTTAGAATTCTTGAAGCTTTTGAATTTCTCTAGCCTAAGTCCTTGTTGCACTTGAAAATCAGATGCTAAATCTTTGTTGACAGTGCTGATCTGTTAATACAGTGCTGCATACTCTGTATGCCACTGACATGCTGCTTAAGTGGCAGGAAGACACTAATCATTAAGTCAAAGAGGACTGAAAATGCAGAAAAAATGAAAAACATTGCCAGTAGCAGAGAATTCACGTTCAGCTGGGAAGGGATATTCAGTCCTGTTTTGTGCATTTGGCTCCTTCCCTGATGTAATTTTATCCAACTGTTGCTTATCTTTGGCTCCTAGAACACCTGCATCCTTGCTTTTTCTCCTCTCAGTAGCATTGTTGCTAGCTGAACTCCCAAGAATTTCCCAGCAGATGCTCCTTTTTATGTGCCTTATATTGTTCTGCTCTCCCAGGGGCCTTGTGTTCCTCTTTATTGTTTTAATTGGGGTGTGCGGTTTTTGTTGGCTTTGGTATTTTTTAATTGCCTTTGCCAATCATTACATACATCAAATGCCTTCTGACCTCTGGGTGGCAGTTACATAGCTTGGTCCTCGCAAATCCCCTCAAAACATCAGCCAGGCTTTCAGCCCAGCTTTTCTCTGCCTTCTTCTGACTTCCAGCTCCTCACTAAATTGCTGAGCAGAGGCCACTGCCTGTCACACTGATCAATACTGACTGCTTCATAAACTCCAGCTGTCTGTATTCATCCATCACTTTTTTGTGTTCAGATTCTGGGTTACTTTGGGCAGGAATGTTTATGAATAGCAATGAACATGGTGGGACCCTGGCCCAGGATTTGTTTCCATAGGCAGTACTTTGTTGGAAGATTTATATATATACACGGAAGTTGCCTTAGCTCTCTCCAGGACTGGGACCATGATTGTTGGAGGTGGCATTATGACTGAATTTGTTTCTTCCTCTCTGTTGCCAGTTGTGAAGGAAGAAGGGTCATAACAGGTTGTCATAGGGCCTACATACAAACAGTGCGGATATTGCAAGATCTGCAGGAGAAAAGGTTAATGAAAATCTTGGCTCTTAAAAAACATTTCAGATACACCAAGAACTTTGTGTATTGCCATTCTGATTGCTTTATATGTAATTTTCCAAACTGACCCTGGCAAAATCATAAAAATGAACTGGATGTATGTATGTATCAAGTGGATTTAGGTTCTGTAAGCCTACTGAGTGTTAACTGATTATAATATGTAATCTTTAGTCATCATCTCTCTTTGAGGCGATTTATTTTCTTTCTATTTTTACAGGATCTAAAAGATGCTCCTCACTATCAAATTCTAATTAACAAAGCAAATGGATTTGGCAAATCCACAGCTTATGTTCCTGAGGAAGATATAACAATTATTGTGGGATTAGAGGTAGTATTTATTTTATATTCCGTTGCAACTTGATTATTATCCTGTATGTTTAAAAGTTGACTGACCTTTGGCTTAATAGATACTACTTAGGATGCAAAGTTAGTGAAAACTAATAGAGAAGGCAGATAAAAAAAAAACATGATTGTATTTTCAAGCATGGGTTTTTGGAAGTTGAAAAATGACCAAATTCAAGTACTTGAGTACATTTGGATACTTTCAAGTATCCAACTGCTGAGTTTTGTGTTTTAGCAATTTGATTTCCGTTATGTACAGGCTGTTGCAGACACACATTTGTTTTAGGACTTTTTCTGGATGTAGCTAAGTATGTTGTTTTCTCAATTCTACTCTGAAAAATTTGCATTTTAAACAACTCCTGCTCAACTGCTGCCCAGACTGAAGAATGTCTCCTTTCTTGACTGCAGAACTTTTTTTTGGGAGCCAAAAAATCTGCTTTGTGTATCAGGGTTGAAGTAGCTTTTGATTTCCAGCTTATGCAAGGCACACCTTATTTTTAAACTAGTCTTGAGATTCTGATCCAGAAATCAGCCTTCAGGAATGCATGCCACATACAAGTGGCTTTTTGCAAGGAACCCCCATGCTGTTGTGGGTGCATTCTTTTAAACTGTGTATAGTGGTAGTGTCTGTTTAAAATAACAGCAACTCGGTGAACCATTCATCTGAGGGGAGATGCTTGGTGTCTAGTCAAACAGAGGATTCAAATTGGCACCTTTCTGCCTTTTGGGAGAACCCCCCAAAGGAATTGTGTAAATCAGGCTGGCCTAAAGGCTTTCTGTGCTCTCTCTTGTAACTGCTTCACAAAAAGGACTCCTCTCAATCACACTGTGACACAATTACCTCTTTTATTTGGGAGAAGCCTTAGTTCAGTGCTTCTGTTTCAGCCACTAATGGTAATACAAAATGTGTTTACATGCCTGAACTTACAAACAGAAACTATGCTATCCTAGATGAGTGCCCTAAGTATTTAAAATTGGATTCTGCCCGCTCTTGTCTAAAAAATGAACCTTTCATTATGTCAGTCAGCTGGCTACCTTCAGTTTCGTTTATATTCCATGGGGAGAAACAGATACCTCATCTTAAATATTTACCTTGTGGAAACTAGCCTTTAAGATATCAGATTGCTGTATTCACCTGCACAGCAGATTAATTCCCCATGCAGATTATGAGGGCAACTGATGGTAACAAGCTCACAAAATCAGGTATTTTAAAGTTGTCTAGCTATACCTCAAGTTCAGAAGTTCTGTGGTTTGCCCTCACTCGGTTTTTCCTACAGCCTAATAGGCACAGTGATCTCCTGAGGAGTTGAGTGATCAGAAAATGCTTAGACTTGTCACAATGGTTTCCCAGTTGACAGTTCTCAGCTGCTCACTGTGGGCTTCCTGCATCATGACAAGGATTGTGACTTGTATTGCCCTTTGTGGGTTTGCATCTTCACGTTGGACATTGTGGTGCCTAAGGTCATCACCTTGGTGTGTCTTCCACCAGTTATGTCCCCCACTGCTCCTTTACTGTTCCTGCTGCCTCATTGGATTAGGGAGCTGATCCAGCTAAAATAAATAACAAACAGTTCTAACAGAACAAGGAGTGGGAATGACTTCAATAAAGAACAGTGCTGATTCTGAATATTGATGCTGGTGTACATCTAGCATGTAACATCTCATGTGGTATGTTCAACGTTTGCAGAGTACTTGGAGAGAGCTGCTGTTCTGATGACAGAAATTAGGTTAAGGTGCACAGAAAATCCCACTGAAAGTATCTCTGTGTACATGAAAAACTCATCAGGCATTTTCAAAAACTCAACTGTAGCAACTTCAATGATTCATTTAAATATCAGATTGTATTTATTGCCAATTCTGTTGCTTCTTCAATTTGAAATATTTTTTCTCAGGTGCATCACCCTGATATGGAAACGTACTTCAGTGGATATGATGGATCAAAATACATTATGCAGCCATGGTTGAAAAAACTCTATCCTCATGACTGAATACTTCAGTGTCTATACATGTGATGTACGTCCAGACAACAGATGTCCTTTTTAAACTTGAGCAAACAGACACCAGAATAAAATGCATACATTTTTCCTATAATGAAATAAAACATTCATTATCACATTTTATGTTGAACCCTCAGTTTTGTTAGAAGCGAACACACTGCAAGTTCAGTTTACCAGGACTCAGGGTGGGGATTAATTTCCTTAGAGATTTGGGAGGAAAGGGGCCAGAGGAATAAGATAAGCAGTTGTGAACCGTATTTACAGAACTACTTGTAACCTTAATTTTAAGGGACAGAGCTACCATAAGAATAAAAAAAAAAAAAACAACAAAAAACTCAAGAAAGCATAAAAATTTTATTAAGAAAATGTGTAGGATTTGAGAGTTTCTAGAGCAACTTGCTTCTTCTGTTTTCTTTTCCCTTTATCTCAAACACAGCAAACACTCTAGAAGAAGCATAAGCAGTAGCACTCTGGATTCTTTCCTGCAGAGTCAGTGAACCAGGAGAGTGTGGCAGGCAATTGTCTGTGTGGCCTCCCCATTCTTTTGTTTCTTCTTCTTTTATCAATAAAGGTTTCCCCAATGACTGGCCAAACAATCGACAGACTTCTTGAGCTTTCTGATGTGTGTTTCCAACAGCAGCAACGCAGACTTGACGGCTGAGAGGTAGAAGCAGCAGCACAATAACAAGCATGGCCAACTGGTGTACAAGAGTTCCTGCCAAGCTTTTTTTTTTAATATCTCTGCCTTTGTAACTCCATAGCTGTTAAGGCACATTGCCTTCCCCAGCTTCTGGGCCACAGCTCGGGCATTTGAGGGAAGAGTGTGCAGAAAACGTCAGCATCCTCACCAGCTCCAACTGAAAATTTCTAACACCCGTATGCTGCAGGCATCCATGCTGTGTCATGCAGAGCAAGAGTTCAACTCTTGCTCCAGGCATTGTGGCGGCCCAGCTGCAAGGCACACTAGCACCTCTTTAACCTCAGTGGCCTGATGTCCTGTGTAGATACCTCTGACATACACTTTTGACATCTCCAGAACCATTAACAGCAGCTACCTGAGCTTGCTTCTTGAACCAGGCATCGTTCTGTTCTTTAAAGAAGAAACCCCAACCAAGATTAAACTTCCTTCTGCCTCCCAGGTCAGTGGGAGAAACCAGACTTTGAATAGTCAATGCCTAAAACATACCAAGATCATGAGCTTCAGGGCAGTATGTTTTGATGCTGAGGAAATGCCAGACCTGGTTCTTTCCAGATCATATCAGCAGCTACTAGTAATGGGATTTGGCAAGGGTATTTAGAATTATCAACATGTGGTAACATACTTCCCACCTTCATGAATAAACACGAATTAAATCTACACATGCTGATGGAACCAAAGCCAAATTCTATTGACCTAATATTCACAGAAGATTATACTTCCAGTGGAAATCAGTGAGAAAATACTTTTTATTACAATCTGCTTTTGCACAAAGCTCTGTCTTCTGGGCTGAACAGCATTAATTTATAAGCTGTATTTAAAACAAATACTGAAATCTTTGAACATAAATTTTAACAGGTGTGAAGGAAACCATTTGATCCCATTGCAAACAGCATAAATTATGTACTCATATTAACTGAGGCTGTAAGATCTGTGGCATGTGAGAGAACTTACCGAAGGGTGTCTATGGCTTCTGGTGTATGGTAGAAATGAGGTGGACTGATGGCAACAGAGGTTCCTAACTTTTCAATGAATAGATTGCAAATATTCTGCATTTTTCCAAAATCACTGAATATAATACAGACCTGGGAGTGAACAGAGACATAACATGAATAATTCTTTCATTTTCACTATGACTCAACACTTGTATTTAAATCAATATAAAGCCAGACATATACAAGGTAAGTAAACACACTAGTCCTGTATATAACTCCAACATTTATTTACTTAGAAGACTTTTATATAGCCCTGGAGACTATTACCAGATTTGCAATGGAAAGAAGTTCATTACATGGTTTAAAACTATGGATTAATAAATCCCTTTTTGTGAGGAAGTACGGAATTCTTGGTATGTAGAGAATCTGAAGAATGAATGTGCTCTTTGGGGCACGTGACTAGATGCATCCTGGTTCTTCCCTTTTGAGATTACTACATGTTAATTATGCAGAAGAGCAAGCAAAATGATGTGGAAAACCGTGTGCAGGAAGGAAAATTAATTTTAATTCCAAGCATTAGGTTCAAGTATCCTAAGATACGAGATTAAACTAAGCCTAGTCCAGTTCAGTGTGCAGTGGGCTCCAAATACTGTGTTGTCTGAACAGACTCACTCCAGTGCCTACAGAGAACTGGGCATTTCACTTCAGGGACTTGGATTAAAAACAATTCAAACATCTAGCTGTCGCTGGCTTTTGCGATAAGAAGCATTAAATGCAGATGTATCAGAAATTTAGGTGATTTCCCAAATGCTACAAAGCAGGTATCCCTATCAGCCCTGGATCCAGAGCCCTGGTGGGCAGTGTTAGCCAGCCAGCAATTTTCCAGGCAGGATCCAGCAGAGCACAGTTGCCAGGAGTGAAGCAATGATGTGGAGCCGATACAGCATTTGGGAATCAGAAATCCTGCTCCCAGACTTTTTTTGGAAGAACTAAAACCTCATCTTCACTTCCCAGTACAGTGCTCTCACCCCAAGTCAGGCTCAACTTCTCCTTATGCCCAGCTTCTTTCTTTTGCATAGTAATACAGCTCAAACAGGAGGGGAAGAGAACCTGCAGTAAGGAAAATTCTGCTGCCAGCCCTGTGACATACAGTTGCCCTTGTGCTTGCTGCCGTCTGGTGAAGGGATATGGCACAGAAATCCAAGTGATAGCACGTCAGCTGCACTGCAGCAGCTTCCTGTGTCCATACCATAGATTTATCTAGTGGAAAATGAGACAATTCAAAGAAAATGAGTTTCTCAGTGAGAGATAAGGGGGCTACTTCATATACAGAGTAAGATAAAAAGTGGTTATTGACAATTACCACAAAGTAATTAATGTCCACATTTTGTTACCCTTGATAGCACGTGGGGTTGTCCCTGCACCTCACCCTGGCTTGGACCCTTGCACTGGCTCAGTGGCTCTTCACACAGCTGAGTCAAAGCTGAACTTAGGGCCTTAGAAACCAACCAAGATGGAGTGGCAGGGCACCTCCATCTTCTGTGTGGACAAAGGGTCACACCTGTTGTGCAAAGTTGCACCAAATCTGCATTTCACCTCAGCTGCACATCCTTTATCTGTAACTTGGGGTGTTTGATCACTTTCTGGGAAGTGCAGTATCGATTTGAACAGACACTGAAGATGAGGCTACACCTAGATTTCTTTCTTCAGTGGGAGCTCTTGCCACACATATAAAAAGCATATATCCCACTGTGATGCTTTGCCAGAAGACTGTCATGGGTGTATTTTGTGGAAAGCTGAAAGTCTTACTATGAGGACTGTCAGTGTTTTCCAGATTGCCATCAGCATTGACAAGATTAGTTCCCTCAAGGGGATGAAGAATGATCAAACAAAAGAACTACAGGTGTTAAGCAAGAGATAAACTGCTCAGACTGGGGTAGTTCTGGGGAGTCAGGACCTTCATTATTAAAAAAGCAGCATTTATCAGGTGCCCTCAGGGGCAGAAAACAACTGAACAATAGCTGAATTTTGCTCTTCTACCCCTAAAAAAAAATCACGATTTTCATTTAGAGGTAGATCCAATAAATTTTTGCATTTAGAGAGGATACTTAAACATTAAAATGCAAAGAAGTGTTTCAGCTTCATCAGCTATTATGATTAAAGACAGTGGAAAAGTAATATGAGGGTATGCAAAACTATGACAAACATTCCAAGGTTTGGATACGGCTGTAAAGGACAAGAAGTTAAGGTTTATAAGTAGGCAAGTGTATTAAGAAATGCACAAAACCAACACAATCTTCATCCCATGAGAACATCATGTAATAAATCAACTATTATGATTAAGATATTATCGAGCTTTGTGATCTCACACACAACTTCATTCTTCTGCATATTTTCCTTTGTTATAGTATGAATTAAAATTTATCTCCTTACAATTGAAAAGTCTGTCTTGAATTCATTATACTTTAAAATAGCTATTTGCCTGGGAATTTCTTCAGTCTTCTAAAAAATCTTACAGTAGACAAATGGTAAAAAGGGTTCACAGAATGAAGTAACATAGGATTTCCAAGATTCTACATATAATACAAATATAATGGCAAACTCTTAGTAGAGAAGTAAGTTTTAGATCCGTTTATGTTGCTAAAGTATGCACACATGTTGGTCAATGGAACTTCACTGGTTTATGAAGCTGCACTAAAGAAACAAGTACACACATCAAGGGAGAAGCAAGGAGAAACTAATCTCTGTATAAAGAGTGACCACACTGCTACCTAAGTGTGCAGGGCAGCCAAAACAGCAGCACTGTGGCTGGATTCTTCAAGGTCCAACACCTGGGTCCTAGGCAACCATACAATTTTGAACAGCAGTTACAGCTGGTCCAAGCTCCTTACAAATGAACACTAAATCCAAGTAATTAGCTTTCCACACAGAATCTGGTGGCTTGTTTGTTTGTTTTGTATCAAAACTAATAGCAAAAGACAAACAATTGGTTAAGTTACCACTTCAGACTGACGTTGTAAGCCTAAGCTTGTCTGTAGCCTAAACAGTAATTCAATATAATTCTATTGTTTTTTAAGGACAGATCATCTAAAAAACATGATGATTTAAGCTCTCAAGATAGTAGGTGTCTACATAATGAAGTTAGTAATTCAGAACACGACACTGATGCACACCATTTAAGTATCTTAAGACTCATTTTAAAATACAAATTTTGTTCTCCAAGTTCTCAATTATTTCTGTGTTTATTGGTGTTATTTAAATGCGAATATGCCTTAAAGTAAGCAAACTAAGGAGGCTGAACCTGTGTAAGTGGACTGTAAACCACAGCTCTATAAAACAGCTGTCATTTTATTGCAGGCTTCCAGGTTTACTTAGTTAGAATCTGTAAATTTGCTGGATAGTGATTAAAGTTTTACACTCTAAAAAAATACATTGGCTGAACACACATCATTTCCCTCAGTGAATGTTTCAAGCACAGCATTAATTTCTTCCTATAGCAAGAATGTGCAAAAATACACTCCCTTTAGCAAATACTGAAGTAAATGGCATTATTCCCATAATATCTGGCTTTCACAGAGCACTTTTTATCTACTGAATTCCAAGCCAATTACCCAGAAAACAAATAGGTTTGCTTTACTTGAAGCAAGCTGATGGCAGAGTCCTATAGAATAGACCAAAATCCAGGTGCTGTTCCACTGTGTCTTATGTAGAACTACATTAGGGCTGTCACACCGCTGCTGTCCCTTATCCAGTTTTGTCTTCTGCTTTGCATTGCCCCCAGTTCAAAGAGCTAAAATAATTTAAAAAAAGCTAATCTGGGGTAAAAAAGGGTCATTAACTTGGACAGGTTTCTGAACTGACCAACTCCTTGCAAGAAGCAGAGGGCAAGAAGGGCTATGGGTGAAGGAGAGTGCAGAACTGTTGGTCTGCTTACACTGCCACGGAAAACCACAGAGCCCCAGAACCAAATATGCCCATCTGCAGCATCAGGTAACATTTAAAAAGCACACATTCACCTGAGAAGAAAACAATTCTTTTTATATTAAAGCAGCAGTAAGCAAGCTCTGCCCACAAGAGAAGGCTGCAGCTGAACTCTGCTATAAACTGCAGTTCTTCAGTAGTTTCTTTGCACTCTGCTGCCCTTATGTGCCTTGGTCTGAGGAAAGACAGTCTGCAAATTTTCATCAGTCCTTGCTACTCTTCTTATTCTTTATTTTTATTTTTGGTTAGGTTGAATACATACCTCTGCTTGCATTTGGTAAGTATTTTCTACTTTGCTGAAATCCTCTGTTATAGTCATATTTTCTTCCTAAAATAAAGTAGAGAGATATACTCTTAAAAGACAAAGTAAGCATCTGTTGGAACTGTATGTACATGGTGTCCTATAAAAGCTGAATTGTTTTGGCATATTCTTATGACTTTGCAACAGGAATTTGGAATTTTCCATTCAAATATATTCAGTTACAAACTAGCTGGATGTTAAAGACTTCTTGATATTATTTAAAGTAAATCATACAGTAGCTCTATAATGTAATTTTGCTGCTATTCACTTGAAGAGAACTTAAAAGTGGTTGCTAGGTAGAAGCTGTGTATTAGTGTGTAACTATAAATTCACCTGTGCAAAAAACTGGAAGCTTCAATTGTTTTCAGAAAGTATGTGAGAAGTGCTTTTCAGGCCCCTATTTTAAGCTATTTTAACAGTAACAGCTTGTATCAAGGTAATGTGAATAATGACTGAACACCAGTTATTCCGGCAGAATGGTAACCCTTTTTTAAGGGTTTAAGGCTGTTCCACCAGTGATACTTTTGCATTAACAGCAGCTGTAGTCAACATAATGTCTGTACAGAGCACTAGCAAATCCTGTAAGATTTACAAACAAGATACTCACAAGGAACTCACTCTGATACAGAGTAACTCCGGTTACATCTGAATATTTGACAAGCTTGCCCGACTAACAATCACACTTGCACCCAATTCACTCTACAGCAAACAGTTGAGATGACCAATTTATTTAAAATTACTATAACACAACAAAAAGCACAGCTCACAATTTAATTGAAAATGTAACTTTGCATTTAATATCCAGGAACTAGGGAAGTAGACACCAAGCCTTGCAAATACTGAAAAAGATTTTGGGTTTTTAAATTTATTTGCATAGAAAATATTTGTTTTCAGTTTTGACATGTTTCAAAAGATGCTTTGTGTAGGAATATTTCCTATTTCAAGTTTATCATGTAGCATGCAAGCATAACTTTATGTAAATGAATTAACCATAAGAAGAATTTTCCTCTTAAAACATTATATGGAAATTACATCCATAATTACCATTGCACAGCAACAAATTTTGAAATGTCAATTTTATGACTGATTGGCAGTGCTCAAATTCAAGGACAACAGTCCTATTTTTGGATAATCTTTTCTAGTAAGGGCAAGGATCGCAGCCAGTTAGACCCTAAAAACTATTTCTTCTTTTATGTGGCTGGCTGTGGTTTTCTGAAGAATGATCAAGACAGTCCAGCACCAACAGCTCATTTAATTTACAAATGGGGCAAATCTTACTATTTATTATAGAATCCACTTACAATTGATAAGAAAGAATTTTTTTTCCTAGAGCTCTCACATATCGTGTTGAACTAACAACACAGAAAACACACACTTCTACAACTTATGTTTTATAGACGTAATTGCTGTAATAGAACTGTAGAGTAAACATACTAAAAACCCGCATTTGTTTTCCCCTGTCCCCTCTCCTCAATCCTTTCTAAAAAACCTTCCCTTTCCTGCTGAGCGGATTCAAGTCCTGGAATTTGGCTGTGCCCTGCCAGAGTTCCCGTGTATTTAAGGACAGTGCCATCCCGTGGCTCCAGGCGCTATTGCAAGGTCAGTGCTATGGACTCGAAAGATCATTTTGTAACATCTACTACAAAATTTCCCTCACAGTTAATTTTTATCCCGCCAGATTTGACAGTAACTTCATGTGTTACTGAAGATAAATGGGCGAAATAATTGCAGAAATCACAACAAGTTGGCTTTCTGTGATACATCTTCTGCTAGATACTTTGTTCCTGTTTGGCACTGCGTTGAGACAAAGATACAGAAAAGACAGGTAGGAGACCACAGAATGTTAGACTGGAATCAAAGCTTAAGACTACTTCAAAAGCAAAAAGGTTTTTCATTGAAGGATATATTGACATTGGAAGATTTTATAACCAAGTGAGCAAAACTTCAAAGTCTTTGTTTAACTGACAGGATGGATATGCATCCATAACTGCAACTCCTGAGTAACAGTTTTGAAATTCCAGAGAATGTTGCCCGTATATATTCAAGGATATATCCCAGTACAAAGAAACTCTAACCACTGGATATAGTTTGTGAGCTGGTTTGTTTGTTATTTTAAATAACACTATGACAGGTACAACAGATCCTATCACTGTTACTTTTAAACAAGATGGCCAATGCAAATTGTCAGATACAGCAATTAAAGAAAAGAAGTCTCAGCACCACACCACTCCCCAAGTAAATCATAGTTTGCTTCTAGAGAAAGAGAAAAAAAATAAATGTTATTTTTGAGCAGCTGGGCTGAGTAACGGAGATTGGTTTCCCCATTGATTTTACTTTCCCTGCAGCCTTTGAAGCAGACTCCGTGCTCTGTAGTGCTGCATATACTTACAGCACACTATAAATAAATGCCACTATGTGCATCTATTTCTGATTAAAATCCTGTGTAAATGTATATGGAAATCAGGTGCTGCCCCCAGGCATCCTGACAAGCTGTGAATGCAAACTCCTGCTGCTGCAAAGGTTACACACTTCTGATCTCACAGTCTTCCTATGATAGCCACAAGAAGGGCTAAGGAAATTGTTCTGTGGATTAATTAAAAATAAATATATAGCATAGCCAGCTGATTTCCAAAGAGACCTTAGATAAGCTTGCAACAACTAGAACCATATGGAGATTGTGAAGAGAGATTAATTTTACAGTTGTCTAGAATGGCATTAGCTACAAGTGAAGTTAGCAAACGCAGTTAAGAACAAATTGCCAGCAGTGAGAGTTGTTAGCAGAAAAGCTGGAAGGCAAATAAAAGCTCCAGCAGTGGAGTGATTTAAAATTGGATGGAACAAAGCACTAAAAATTATACCGCGGGGAACTACTCTGAAAAAAAAATAACTTCATGTTGTTTTTCTCAGAGTTCCCTAGAGCTAACACTTTGCTAACACTGAGAAACCCACAACTTAAGCAGCATTTCACAGTCTCTCAACTAAGTGGAAAGAACATTTCCATTCTGCAACACATGGCATCTCTGAAACAGAAAAAGATTAGTGTGAAATTATTAAAACTATAATAAGACACGGAATGTTCTCACATTGTAAAAACAGCCCACTCTCCACTTAGGCTACAGCACCACTGCTTGCCAGCTAACATTACACTTTTGAACCTGACTGTATATACCCAAGTAAAATCATTTGTTTGTCCAGGTCATACCTCAGTTTGCAATTATTTTTCCCAGCCTGAAGTGGCGTGCACAGCCCCTCTAAAGCACACTCACCTATTTAATATCCTGCCTGCTCCTGTTGTGTGCCACTCACCATGTGCAGAATGCTCCATGCTATCCTGGTTCAGTCAGGCTCATGTCAAAACTGGAAGTCAGTTGTTTGGGCTCACCTGCCACTATCTTTTCTATTCCAGCCACACTCTGAAGAGCTGTTTAAGGGCCAGGATGGAAATATCCCATGGGTTGATTGCTCATCATGGGAGTAGGTACAAAGCTTATAACTTTTTATACTAATAAAAAAGAATGTATGTTGAATTGTTTTGTCTTCTACTGTTCCTCTTAAAATCCAACAGACTTTACACTCCTCTTAACTCACTTAATGGAAACTGAAGGCATTTAACCTGTAATTCTCCCTGGGACAGACATGCACCCAGCCATGCATCTGGAAAAAACACAAGGGATCATGTATCTGTCTCAGAGAAGCCTCCAGGTCTTCTTGCTATGTAGTCCCAGAGCTGCAATATGACCTTTTCTAAATCAGAGGTCAAAGGGGTCTTTTTTATTGCCTTCTTTATCCCTGAATGGCCACTTTATTTAGGTACAGCATCACAATCTTAAAAGAAAACAATAAATCCTATTTTGCTTAGGGGAAAGAAGTTGGAGTAAGTACTCATCTTCTAACACATGCAGCATCTGAGGTGTGAACATGCAATTCCACTGTGGGCACATCACTGTTTAGGCCGAGTAACTAACTCTCTTACTTTGCACTTACTAACACTGACTTGCACTGTATCATCATGCCTTATCAGGAAACCCTTATGCAATTCTTTTTTACTCCATTGACGGATCTGTTGACTAAGAGTTGATAGCAAATTGTCATCTCCTTTTTTTCCCAGCTCATTTGTGAATATGCTAAAAAGGAACAGATTTCCTGAGGAATTTCAACAGTAAATAACTTTTAAAAGCAACGTTTATTCCATCAAGATCAGCTTTGTTCTGTTTTTAAGAGCCCTAGGTGTGGAACACCATTCAAAACTGTTTTATGAAATCCAAAAACATAATCAGTACAATTGTTAGAAGAAACATCACCCTTATGGAGCATTTACTGTGTGGACAAAGCTTTAAAGGCACGACTATGCATTTTTTATTATTGTAAAATTATTTCCGGAGGCAAAAAACTTATTATGGTAAAGGAACCTTTTGAGTCCACAAAAGGCTTCTGTCACTTCAGCTATCTCGATCACACCCCACGTGTTTTTGGGTTTTTTTAAACCTCTCTAAGTAAGTGGAAAAGGAAAAATGGAAAGAGCTCTGTGGGTATTTGTCGCTAAGCCAAGGTAATCACACAGCTACCCCGACACTTACACAAAGGGACGTTCAAGTTGTGCTGCTGTGCACCCCTTTATCAGTTTCATGCCCAGAGGGATGCTGTATTACACGAACAGATCACAGAATCAATTAGGCTGGAAAAGACCTCTGAGACCATCGAGCCCAATCTGTGGCCGAGCACCACCATGCCAGCTAGCCCGCGGCACTGAGTGCCACTTCCAGTCTGTCCCTAAACACCTCCGGGGACGGTGACTCCACCCCCGAGACAGGACGCTTTTCAGGCGCAAAACACGCAGCCTGTTGGAGAGGCCGGGTGGCGCCATTCCCGGTTTTCCCTGGGAGGAGCGGCAGCCGTTCCCAGCCCGGCAGTGCCCCGCGGCGGAGGGCCCCGCTCCCGGCCCCATCGCTGCCCGGCCCCGTGGGCCCGGAGGGGCAGGGGAGGCCGCGGGGCCGGGGCCGCCTCCCCCCCGCCCGCCGCCCCTCGCCGTGCCCCGGGGAGCCCNGTGGCGGCGGCGGCCGCGCCCGGCACCGTGGCAACCGCGGGCGCCATGGCAACCGCCCGGCGCCATGGCAACCCCCGGGCACCATGGCAAGCCCGCGGCATCACGTCACACCGCCCGCCCCCCGGCCTCTGACCGAGCATCGCCCTGTTAACCAGACCACGTCCGGGCTGTCCTGAAACGCCTCCAGGGGCGGTGTCTCCGCCACCGCCCGGGGCAGCCCATTCCAAAGTCTAGTCACCCTTTCCGCGGAGAAATTCTTCCTATGTCCAACCTAAACCTCCCCTGGTGCAGTTTAAGGTGGTGTCCTCTCGTCCTGAGAGGTGCCTCTGCCGCTCGCCACGTGGGTGCATGATCTGTTTGTCCTTCCAATTTCTTTTCTGCTTTCCAGCCAGTCAGGTCCCAGCATGCCGTGTTATTCCTGCCCGGATGCAAGTTTTGGCATTTCTCCGTGCTGAACTCCATGAGATGTCTCTCAGCTCAGTTCCCCAGCCGGTCTGAGCGACTGTGTAAGGAGTAGCTCAGTGATCAGCTCTGCATGTCTGGCCTCATTTGTGTGAAGATTTTTGGGAAGGATTCTGAATATGACATTACTGTTTACATCTGTGGTATATCGTGTTTTGATTACCTGAAATCTGCAGCCTCGCACAGAGGCTGCATTGATACGGTCTTTCAGCCTTCGGGATTCACGTTGCAAGCATTAGAAAGTCTGTCTAACATGATACAGATAGATATTGCTATACCCTCCTCGATAAAAACATGACATGTAAAGACATCAAGCCCTGATTTTACAAGTCAGATGAAGATTTCTTGGAGGTATCAGGAAAGAGAAATATTGAGAAAATTGAAGCTCTGTCTTTTCCTGCCCTCATTAGTCCACTTGTTGCAGTGTGTTCTTCATGCACCATCATTAGGGAACTTCTGTACAAACTTCCTTTGCCATCATTAATATCATATCTGTCTTAAGAGGTATCAGTGACTTCTGCATGCTTCAGGACTTTTGGAGACTTCTGCCTTTGAATCTGGTCTCCAGATTTGCTGAACACTTACAGCTTCAAATGAAATGGATTGAACCTGTTAGGTATTCATTACCTGTGGAGATGAAACTCCATGTTTCTCAGCAGGAACAGAAGTAAAGAAAATTTTGAGTGTAACTGACTTTGATCAAAGGTATATGACAAGACAAGGAAGAAACTTGTAGCAGAATCCAGTAGTATTGGTGCCTAGTCATTTAACATAAATTGAGAGCTTACATGAATAAATTCTGGGCACTGCTGTATTTCAGAAATAAAATACAAAATAGAAACTGACTACAGTGGAAATTATAAATGTATATTCCTTGGAAAAAAATTCTTTCATTAAATAGGGAGTTAAATGCTTTTGAAAGTAGTCTGTCACGGGGATACTAATTTTTTTTTTTTTTGCTAGTTTGTTTAGCCCAGATGTTTGTAGAGGATTTACTGAAATATGTAACAGTATCAATAGACATCCTGAAAGTATTGAATGGTGCTTATCAAGAAATCATCAATAAAGCTTTTAAAAAATTGTCAGATAATGTAATGTAGCCAAATTGTTCACTCTCCAGTTTGTGTTCGTGTTCAAGACTATTCTGATTTAACCTTTGATTAAAAGTGATTTGCCTTTTTATGAAAGACAGCCTGTATCAAACAAAATCAGTTGAAGTATTTACACTGATATATGTAAATATGCAATGAAATCTCATAGGTGTTTTGTACTTCATAATTCAATGCTGTGTGATCTTTAACCTTCTGTAGGGTATCAATGAAGTGGTACATTGCTTATGACTTTAAGAAATGAGCTGTATTTGTTTAATGAGGTAAGATTTTTGAGGTGTGGAGTGTGTGTGATGAGGACGCCCCTGTTAAAGCTGCTGTTAAATGCTATTTTTTGATAAAAGGACAGTTTTCAGAATCCATGTTGAGTGATATCTTTCTGTTTTCATGTGTCTTGGATGCTGACTCAGTGTACTGCAAAACATTTAATGAATGGAGTCCCTATGCCATACCTAGTTATTCCTTACAATGTTTGTGTGCAATAAAAGGTTGGTCACTCACTTTTTACATGGTGATGACAATTGCTCTGTAGGGGAGAATAAATATCCCCTGTAAACCAGATTTGTTACATTTTCATAACCATATGGGACTCAAAATTGAGAACGTGAGATCTGGATTTCTGGAGTTCCTTGGAGGACTAAATTCACTGTGTGTGTTGCCACTTTCTTCTTCATGTCCTTCCTCAGAAGGGGTTACCATAGGAACTCTAACCTTGTTCCCTATGAAAAGTTAAGCCTAATGTTAAAGACTCAGAATAGTGCTCAGACTATACTCATCAGTGCAGTTTGGAGTGAAAACCTGTAGAGCGATAATACTAGTCTTAACTGCCTAATAATAATGATCTTGAATGTTTTTTTGTTTATGTTTTTAGAGGCCATTGCTCTGGCAGACTCTTGGCACAGCAGCATGGTTGCTTCCAAGTACAAATACTTGTTACAACACTCACCTGTGACTGGGACACGTGGGTAAGGCAGCCCACTGACCAGTCCTCAAGCTGCATCTGCCAGTGGGTGGAAGAACTGGATCTATGTCTCCTGGTATTACTTTTGGTTAGTGGAGATTTCTCAAAGGGTTTGAAGTAGAAGTAGTGGTGCAGCATGACTTGAGAGTGGATAACTAAACACACAAAGTAGATCCCGTAGTAACTGAGGTTTAAGGAAAGGATATGTCGATAATTGTGCATGAATGTCTGAGACAGTTTAAGAACAGTCACTATGACTGCAATATCAACTAGATTAGTGAAAATCTGAGTGATACAGTATGAGAAAACCAAACCACAGTTCAAAGATTAGCCAAGAGAATATGTTCACAGGAAAAGTTGTTTATAAATATGCTTTTGAAGAGCTCTAAGGGCTTTGTATTTGTAAAAATTGGCAAAGTGCCAGAGAGAAAATGGAACAAGTGAGACTTGAAGAGATGGTAGGAAAATGCATGGCAAATGCCAAAGAAAGGAATGGCAGAAGAAGAGCTGTCAGAGCAGATAATATCAGGTTGATAGTTCTAACAAGGTAGAGAGATCTATAATCTGAAAGCTGCATCTCAAGAGGACATTTATGAGCATGCTTGGACTACGAATCTGGAGATCTGCAATGCTGCTATTAGGTGTAAAAGTAATTCAGAAGTAAAGGTGACTGACTTCTAAAGAAACTTTTGAGCAGTTCTGAAGTAGTTGTGAAATGGAGCAGACTGACAATGTCATTAGTAACCCTGAGGGACTAACACTTTTAAGCAATTTTGTAAAACAATGAATAATCAGGATCAGTTCCAAAGCCTTGCAAGATAGACAGAAAAAGGCTTGGATGTTATTTCCTTTTCTTCCCCCCAAACAAGAAGTTTTATTTTTTAAATTGCAATAGAGAGACATCTTGATTTTTATCTGTGCTATGAAACCTTTTTTAACCTAAAATCTCCATGGTGACTTTATGTGCACCTAGGGGACTTGTAGAATACTCTTGAGCCTTAGAAATACATGAGCTTTCCTTTAGAATATGTGTTTGCTTGCTATTGGAATTAAGCTGGCAAGTTATTTTATTGCAGGTCTCTGTACTACAACATCTGTGGACTGAGCTTGAAGTTGAATTCCCCTCTTAGTAGTCTCTGTCCCCGTAACACATAAAAATGTATCATAAATATCGTATCAGGCTGAGGCAGTTGGAATTGTTCAGCCTGGAGAAGAGAAGGCTACTGTAGCAGCCTTCCAGTAGTTAGAGGGGGTCTACGGGAAAGATGGGGACAACCTTTTTAGCAGGGCCTTCAGTCATAGACAAAGAGTGATGGTTTTAAACTGAAGGAGGGTAGATTCAGACTAGATGTAAGGGAAACATTTTTTATGATGAAGGTGGTGAAATGGTGGAACAGGTTTCCCAGAGAGACGATTGATGCCCCAGTCCCTGGAAACATTCAAGGCCAGGGTGGATCTGGCTTTGAGCAACCGGGTCTAGTGAAAGGTATGCCTGTGGGAGTGTTGGACTAGATGGCCTTTAGAGGTCCCTTCCATCACAAACTATTCTGTGATTTTATGATACTACGTTTTGTTTAAAAAGTTGGGTATTTTTTATATTTTAATAGTAACCAGACTTCATATCTACTAACTGTACTTCCCTGCAGTTTTTGAGAGACCAGTGCTGTCAGTGAGAAATAGGTTGGCCTTGATAATCCATGACACTTTTCCTCTCTATTTGCTCTTCCTCTTTTTGTATTAATAAGGTCTTTGATTAACTGAGTTTAGGTCTGTGAAGAAAAGTGCCAATATTTGAAGTGACCTTGAGTATGACTAATATCCCTGTTTTACAGTAGGGACCCTGTTTTGCACCTGAAATGGTGAATTAGAACTTTTATGTTTAGAAATACAGACCATAGGGAGTTATACAAATACTAAGGAAAATAGATAATTGCAAGATCAGCCATATGGTTCTGTTTATACCAATCTGGCATGTTTGGGGAGTTTTCAAGGTTAAATTCTCCACTCTTTTCCTGCAAGTAAGCAGAATGTGGCAGCTTGTATCTGTTCAGATTTCACCACACTGTAGTGTGCCATGGAACAGAGCAGAGGGTTGCAGCAGAGGCCAAGTCATAGAATCACAGAATGGCCTGGGTTTGAAGGGACCTTAAAGATCATGTAGTCCAACCTCATTACCAGGGACAGGGACACCTTCCACTAGACCAGTTTGCTCAAGGCTGCATCCAACCTGGCCTTGAACCCTTCCAGGGATGGCGCATCCCCACTTCTCCTGGCAACCCATTCCAGTGTCTCACTACCCTCACAGTAAAAAATTTCTTCCTAACATCTAACCTACTCTCACTTTAAAGCCACTACCCCCTGTCCTATCACTACAGGCCCTCATAAAAATTTCTTCTCCACCCTTCCAGTAGGCTCCATTTAGGTACTTGAAAGCTGCTGTAAGGTCTCCCCAGAGCCCTGCCTTTTCCAGGCTGAGCAATGCCAATTCTCATAGTCCTTCCTCACAGCAGAGGTGTTCTATCCCTCTGATCATCTTGGTGGCCCTCCTCTGGACTTGCTTTAACAGGTCTGTGTCCTTCTTGTGCTGGGGACCCCGGAGCTGGATGCAGTACTCCAGATGGAGAGCATGACATCAACTTGTTCTTTTTTGGGGGTAATAATTTTCTCTCAGGAAACTGAGCACAGAAGAAGATAGTTTTGCTTTTAGATGGTAGGGTCATACTACATTAAATGACTTTTCTGTGGATGTATTATTAAGTGAAATACAGTAATTGCTAAAGTACTAGGGAAAGCCAAACAATGAAATACATCTCTCATGTGATTGACTGTCCTTGAGAGTGATCACTGAAGTGTGTTAAAAAGGAGTTTTTGTATCACATATTGAAAAATAAATATGAATGTTGTCTTGCAACATTGTACTATGGGATTACAGTAGGTTGAAGTCAATGCATGTTATGAAAATGGAGTTTATGTAGCATAAAATGTGATTGCAGAAATTGCTGTGAATTGGCAGGTTTGTTTACATTGGCTACATTGAGAGAATGAGCTCTATTTTAATTTTCATTAGTGCAGAAACAAGAACAAAATTACAACTGAGTGGGAGAAGGCCATGGGAGAGAAATGAGTCTATTTGCTTTAATACCTCAGCCACACAATACTTTTTTTACTGAAGTCTAATCATCAATGGCAAGAGAAGAACTAAAATTGAGTAATTTTTAGAAATTGCTAGGGAAATATCTTGGCTAGTGGAAAATTTGTTAAAGTTGATGGGACCAGAAAAGGAGAAAACCCAGTTTAACTTTTAGCCTTTAAGTTGAAATTTTATATTTTGCTAATGAAGTGCCCATCAGTGTACCTCTACCTATAAACTGGAAATTTGATGTGGAATGGAAGAAAGATAACATCTACAGAAGTCCAAAATGTCCTTTAAAGTTGTTTTTGAGAGAAACAAACTCCATACAAAACATATAGCAGGACCCTGGAAACTACAGGTCTGTCAGTCTCAATTCAGTGTCTGTTAAAACCAGTTAAGAAGATGGTTATTCTGGGAAGTATTGAAAAACAGCTGAAAGACAATGCAGCCATCAGTCACAGCCAGCACGGCTTCATGAGAGGAAAGTCCTGCTTATCCAACCTGATTTCTTTTTATGACAAGGTAACCCACCCAACTGATCAAGGGAAGCCAGTTGGTGTAGTTTTTGGACTTCAGTAAAGCTTTTGGTACTCTCTCACAGTATCAAAAAAAAGTCCAGGCCACAGCTGGATAAACACATAATGTGATGGGTGAGCAATTGGCTCATGGGTTGAGCTCAGAGGGTAACAGTTAATGGGGGAACATCAGACTGGTGACTTGTCACTAGTGGGGCTCCACAGGGCTCCATCTTGGGCCCTGTGCTCTTCAACATCTTCATAAATGACTTGGAAATAGGACTGGAAGGGATACCAANAGGAGCAGCTGAGGTCACTTGGTCTGTTCAGCTTGGAGAAGAAGTGACTGAGGGAAGATCTCACTGCAGTTACAACTTCCTTGTGAGGGGAAGAGGAGGAGCAGGCACTGATCTCTTCTCTGTGGTGACCAGTGACAAGGACCTGAGGGAATGGCCTGAAGTTGTGTCAGGGGAGGGTTAGGTTGGGTATCAGAAAAAGATTTTTCCCCCAGAGGGTCCTTGGGTGCTTGAGAGGCTCTCCAGGGAAATGGTCACGGCACCAAGCCTGACAGAGTTCAAGAAGTATAGGGAGAATTCTCTCAGGCACATGGTGTGACTCTTGGGGATGCTTCTGTGCAGGGCTAAGGGTTGGACTTGAGGATCCTTGTGCATCCCTTCCAACTCAGCATATTCTGTGATTCATTAGGACCACTATTTTTTCTTGTAGCTCACTCATTGTGGTGGTCTGTCATTTAATTTTTGAATCAGCAATTTTTATAATTAATTTTAGGGTGAAAATCTGTTTTCACTGTTTATAAGGTTTTTTTTTTT
>VXBX01005108.1:56064-86998 GCA_013400415.1 Scytalopus superciliaris
AGTCCCAGTGCAGTACTGGAATGAGAAAAGTGGAGTCAGTCAGTGCAAATGAGAATCAGGCCACATGTCTGAGAAGCAATGAACAGCTGAAGAAATAGTTTTGAAGGGGAGAGCTTGTTATTAACCTTTCTAACACCATCCTCAGAGGTACTGGAAAGTCTTGGTTCTCATCAACTTCAAAGAGAATTTAATCTTCACTATTTTCTTGTAGAATTGGGGATGCAGAAATAAGGACCAGATGACAAACACTTGTGAAAGGCAATGCTAAGAAAGCATTTCTTTGCCAATTTTTAGTATGTTATGGGGTGTGTAGTGACAAAAAGTGGCATAAGATGGCAGTAAGAGATTGCAAAATATGGTGGTTTGGAGTGGCACATTCCAGTGAATCAACCCACTGCCTTGTAATAAGGATGATTGTATAACAAGTGACAAATGGGGGTTGCTGAGCTCCATCAGGACATTGGTTTCTGACTTTTTATTTTTGCAGTTTTCTCTTCCTCAGAGGTAAAATCTCCAATTTATTCGATATTTATACTTTCTTATCTGAGTGTGGGAAAATGGAATAGTTTTTCATACTGCATTGCCATCTGTGTGGAAGTGCTTGAAATTCACTGCTCATACTTTTTTATCTGTGCTGTATGAAAATCACTCCAAACTTAGTGTCATATTAAATATGGTATCATGTGCTGATAGGAGCAAAGTAGGTCGAGACAACCACGTCAGTAATGCACATGCAGCTTTACAGCCTTCCCAGCGAAGCCATAAGAGCAAGAGGTTATTCAGTTTATCTGCTGCTGAACTCCAGTGGAGGACAGGTGACTTCAGGCTCAGACCTGTGTTGGCAGCTCTAGTCAAACCCCAGGAGGGTAGAGATGGTCAGCCCTGTGGAAGGTTTTGTTCAGTGCTCTAATGACACTCTGGGGTCTTCTCATAACCTTCCAGTCCAGGGTTATGACCTGGAGACACACAACAACTGCCTTCTCTTGGCTAGAGAAATGAGATGTGAATAGGTAAGTCATTACTGCTTGTGATAACTATACGAAAAAGAGCCAGGGGAAAAGGGAGGGCTATATTTCTGGAGACTAATTCCTGTAAGATTTCTCCAGTTTAAGAACTGCTAAAAAAGAGAATGTATGGGTTATTTGCAAAATATAGGTGTGTAGTTTCTCAGTGCTATTGATTTCATTAGATCAGTGCTGAAATTTTCAGTAACAACTTTATATTAGTATATAAAGCTGTGTTCTGTAGCCTGAGTGAATACTTTAAGTTCCTATCAAGCAAAAAGATTCACATTTTCTGAATCATTTGCAGTGGAAATGATGATAGAACTTTTAGCTAGGGCTTTTCATCCTTAGATCTGAAAATTACTTATAAATGCACATATCACTTACCAGAAAGAGCTTTATGTGATCAAACAAAGTAAAATTAACATAAAGCAACAATAAGCGCTTTCTAAAGTGACTGGCAATGTATTGCCTAAGCACTGTTTTAGCAGGGAAAAGTACATGTGGAAGAAAGTTTTGTTTGCCAAAGTTCATGATGATTTCACTCCACAAAATTAATTTTTTCAGCATCTGTGTTAATTGTAGTCACTAGGGACTTAAGTGATATGTGTGATTTTTTTTTTTTTTCTGGTGTCTAAGCCAGAGGGCAAAGCACAAAATTGACATTTTGAAAGATGATGTGGATTTGTCTTGTTCCCTGAAGGCCGTGGTCTGTAAGCCAGGAGATAGATTACAGATATAAATATTTCCATCTTTGAAGCATTAGACCTTGTTTCATTGTGGTTCATATGTACCTGATTGATTCAAATCAAGATTTTAACATTTCAGGAAATAAAAAGCAAATATCAACCAATTTTCCTCAACAAATGTTTTTGATAATGATGTGTCTGGGAAGGTCAAGTGGGCATTTTATCATATATATTTTCAGAAGAGCATTTGATCACAGATGGCACAGGCAGCTTCTCTGCATTGTAGAACATGATGCACCATTTGTGAGTACCATCAGTAAGGCCACTCATGCTGTAGTCATAGTAAGTGTCATCCCAGTATCCTGTGGAAAGAGTACCAACAATCCACAGACAAAGTGTAAACATGGATTATACTTGCATTTCACCAATGAAAAGGAAGGCTTCAGCTCTTAGATGGTTAGCATTGCAGTCATAAATGTTATCAGTATTAGACTGTATGGTCCATTATTTAAAAGCCCCTCTAGAATTTTTTCTAATGGGATCTGAAGCTTGCCAGAGCTATGGAATGGATCTGCTGAGGACTTTTCTCTATAGTGAGCTTCCCTGGAGGCTAAAAAAGCTTTTAAACTAAAGAAGATGGGTTTTTTTGAAAATAAATTAGATTTATTTTTTTTAATAAAATGAAATAACTAGGTGAAAGAGAGCAGAAAAAACCCCATACACCATAGGAAGTACTTCACAGTTATTTGACTAGGTTTAAAACATAAATGCTCATTAAAAGAGAACTAGTACAGAAAATTAAGTCCATTTTGAGACTTAAATAATCCATTTACTGCACATTTGTGGGAAAGACAGAGCAGCTTTAAAATTAACTTAGTTCTTTCTTTCCTTTTTCTCATATTTTTGTTTTGTGTTAAATTCCCCATTGGACTAAGATAATTGAATACTTATGGTATTTTACATTATAATAGTAAATGCATAATAATGAAATCATAATAATGGTACATTTTACTGCATCTTTACCCTGTTAATTCTAACAGGAAAATGATAAAGATCCCTCAGTTGTGTAAAGAACATCAAAGTTTGATTTAATGAAATTCACATTGTTGTGTTTAACTCACACGGACTCATAGAGGAGGATGGATAGGAGCCATATGTGTTGGTAAATATACCTGAACTACAAGAGTGAATTGTTTTCCTTCAATCTGCTTAGAAATTATTTTGAATTGTGAATAGGTTTTCTACACAAAATTGTTGTTATTTTTAATATGGTAGGTTTTTGCAAATTCAAGTGCAGTGGTGCTGTTTATCCTATTCTTAGCCTTTTGAATCTGCAGAGTTGGAAGCTCTCAGGTAGACTTCCATAGTTTTTTGAGGATTTGATTATTTACCCATCTTTAGGCATTTACTTCAGGTATGGGCCACTTTTGACCATAACTTGCAAAGAAGTTTCCGTATTTCAGATTCGTGTTCTGAAAAGAGCTGCCTTCCAAGGAGAATTCTGTTACATAAGGAAATCAGTAAGTTATAGATATGACAGGTTGTTTTTCCTCATATGTGCAGAGAGAATGGATGCTCTGAAATCTGATTTTTTCCCAGTTTTTGTCCTGTTCAGTGCAGTGCCATAATTGACAACTTCTGTTTGGTAATAACGTGTTTTCCAGATTATTTTATCTTCTGGCTACTCTTCCCCATAATTCTGAATAATACAAGGTATTTTGAAGCATAACACAAATTGTTTCTGATTTCAGTAAGAAATCTTTGCCATTAATCTTACAGTGGAAAATTTGAGAAAGTTTTCATACATTGTCACTGAAGACAACCTCACTATAATTGCTTTCTTATGTACTGCTTTATGATATTGGAAATAGTTGCCTGATTATGTGCTGAACTGATCCTCTTGTCAGGAGAGGGGAGAAAATCACTTAAATTAGTCAGGTGATTTCACCTCAATGACAAGCATGGACACAGTTTAACAACAACATTTTTATGTATTGCCCAAATCTAATAAAATTCCTACGAATTCCAGAATAGAAGGAATTCTAGGATTCAGGCTGAAAGTCTATTTTTTATCAGACTGTTGCAGAAAGACTCTTGTAATGTGGGTTTCAGAGATAGTCTTGCATATCTCTTTGGCCTTTCCACCAGTCAGAAGTGAATGACGATCATGTGGAACAATTTTGAGGCAGTTTATCAAGTTATGTATGACAGCACAAGATATGAGGTCAAAAAACTGCTAACTTTCTGGGCTCAAGTAGGATAATCATTACATTGGCCCTGTCTTAAAGATTCAAGGAAGAACTTTTCCTGCAGAGACTGGACTAAACCAACTTGCTGTTCTGTATTTGCTCTCATGAGTGCCTTTGCCCTCATACTGCTTTTCTGGTAAGGTCTGACCCAAAGGCTGTTCACAGAAAAGAGGATCTTCCAGTGGGCTTTGGCTTGGGTCAGTGAGTGAGTCAGGTCAGGCATCACAAAGCTTGGCAAGACAGGGAACCAGGTCACAAAGACCAAAAAGGTAAAGAAAATCCACAAGTGACATTTCAGAGGGCAGTGAAAAATGACCCTGAGGCAGAACTCATCTTGACAAAGTCAAACATCTAAAAGTTACTTGTCACATTTCCTTCATAGCCATAGGATAAGAAAGAGATGGGATAGTGATTTGTTGAACCTGTCTTAGATATCTACATTAGGTTGAGATGAACTGCCTACTGGAGGTGCCCTTTTCTCTCCTTCAACTATAAAGGAGCCCAGGGGACTAGCTGACATTTAGGGAGCCGACTTTTAGGTTATAAAGTTAGAAAATCTCTGTCAAAGGAATCTGTGGGAGTAGCTCTTTTGCTCTCTCCCCTTTCCTCCTCCTAGCCATTAAGACAATATTGCAGGTAGGTCTGCTGGCTTGAAAAGGCACCCTTCTGATCCTCAGGTCTGTCTAGAGATTATGCTTTCCTCTAGACAAATCTAAGTTAGAAAAGAGATACCTAATTGTTTGACCTGAAATAAATTCTCCTCTCTCCGAAAAATCATGGTTTTTCTGAGTCGAGCAACAATTTAAGTTGAATAAAATTCTTAGATTACTTACAATGAGAATACAGCTCAAGGTTCAACTGCACCTCTGTTTTCCTCCTGAACAGGGTAAATATTTCCTACTATTCCTTCTATCCCTTCTACCAATAAGTTAACATGAATTCAAATAAAGTTTTTCTATATCCCAGCTGCTGCTCTTAATACTGGACTAAAGGCTGGGTCCAGAGGTAACACATTCTTGTTGAAATTGAAGACTGACAAAGTTGACTTGTATTTAGTATGTGTCTTTAGAAATATGGCCCAACATTTATTCAGAACAATACATAAAGAAATAATTTCTTTTATTTCCTCATATTATTATATAGGACAGAGTCTAGTAGTGTCCTTCGAGGAGAAGAAAAGCACTTCAAAATAAGAGATATGCTCTGCTAATGCCATAGAGAAGAAAACCTGGATCTAATTTGTTTAGACTGCTTGTTTACTGGGTTGGTTTGAGTTTATTTTTCTCACATTTTCAAAGAAGATTTTTTTACTTGCAGCTTGATTCTTAAGGGCATTTGGTTTCTAAAAATATGTGTCATCCCATAATGGAGATTTCCGTCATACAGTCTTTTTAAGGACCAATATCTTTGGTCATTGATAGTCAGTAACATTTAAGTTTCTAAATATAATTAAAAAATGTATTTGAGCTATTAAGGTAGTTAATCTTCAGGTGCTTTTGAAAATTGAAACTTCTATATCGAATCAGTTTGTGATTTGTGATCAATTTTGAAATAAAGTTATTTGATTAGAAATAGTATTACTTTCAGTGGACCATAGCTCTTCATTCAGGTGTTACATTTTGGTTCATTGCAAACAAAAGTCTTCAAGAAACTAGTAGTGCAAATGAAGGCATTTCTCATAAGATGCTCACGAGCTGTTTTGGAAATAATAATCACTTGAGATACAGACTTTGCTTTCTATGCCTTTTTTTCTTTTTTTTTTTTTAATCACTGGGAGAAAAGCTTTTGCTACAGTAAGGCAAGAAAAGAGAAGAAACGACTGCAAATAAAATAGAATTGCTTATGCAATACTGTGAATATTCTGGTGGGACATAATGTAGTTTGAATTTGACAATTGTTTAAACATATATGGAGGCAGAATCTTCTTGAAAAGCAGATGCACAACTTAAAGTCACTGTTGTTGTAGCAAGTGGAGTTGGATCCTACTTGTATTATCTCTTAAGAAAAGGTCTGGAACAAATAGGAATATTACTTTTCTTTTAGTTATATGTTTAATGTTTGATTCTGAACTCGTGGGTACATCCAAAAATCAGAGTAAGACGTTTAGCATGATTTTGCAGACATGCTTCTTACTGAAGCTAATATGAGCTCTCAGCAAAATGTGAAAGCAAAACATAAAAGATAATTAAACAGTCCACTCTGCATTGTTAAATACTTTAAAATATTATTATAATTAATTAAAATACTTATTAGTAAAAACATTTGCTATACATGAAAATAAGTTAGTTTCTTCTCAGTGCAATTCTCTGTTGGGTTAGTCAGAATTTTAAGCACTTGTGGAAATGCTTCCGTGTTAAAACATATGAAGGTAAGTTTTTCTTTATCTGTTCCTTAGTCTTAAGAAAATGCCTGGATTTCTGGTCTTCAGAAATATTGTGACTGGTACCCATCAAAACAGTCTTTTAATATCTTTTCTGAATCCCTGCACTAATTCCTCCAAAGCTTTAGGATTAGCTTGAGTAATAAACTCAGTTCTGAATAAATTTAGCATTGTTCTTCATTGCTTATAAACGTATCTGTGTACAAGAATTAATCAGCCAAAAGCAAGAAAGCCAGAGGAAAATTAAAACCCTTTTTCATGTTTTATCAATAAGAAATAATATTTTGTCTTCTCTCTGAAGTCAGTTTTGAGGCTAGAGCTTGAAAAAGTGCTGACAATTCTCCCAGGTAAGCATGGTCTTCTCTATAATCCAAGCAGTTTCTGAGAAATACAAAGGAAAGAAGAGCATATTTTGCAAATTTAACTCTGAAAATTACATACACACTTTCCTTCTTAGGTTTAAACTGGAAGCTAGAACTACTTTTATGTAAAACAGACATATCCATTCCCCCATTGATGTGCCACAGTTTGCCTCAGGTACAGCTAGAGCCTGTAGTTCATGTTCGGTAGAGAATGACTGTAGTTGCTTGTCTTTGTGTCTGTCTCTTGATGGATTTGGACCATAAATAAAAACGTGATTCAAACATAACCCTGGTATGTATCTCTTGCACAGAGAAAAATGCAGTTGAATAGTTTATTAATAATGTGAACACACAAAGTAAAACTGACTCCAGATGGTTTTGCAAACTCCAGTAACTCAGCAAACATGTTAGATAAAGTGTGCTGCACATTAGTCTCAGTAGATGAACAGAGTTATTAAACAGGAATATGTAAGTAAAAACAAATAAAAAAATCTATTATTTGTGCAATTTTGATCTCTTCAGAATTTCAGGTCCACTTTTATGTCGAGCCATTATTTTAATGCAAGTGTGATGTTTCGGGGAGGGAGGTATTAGACTGAGTCTGCCAGCTTGGTTTTAGATTTCACACTGATACAAACAACCTTGGTTCATAAGGGCTTGGAGTAAAAGTCACAAAACAAGATATCTGAATATTAAACTTATAAATTCAACAAAACACATTTTCTTGATGTTTGCAAAAGCTGGGGGTGAGTTTGCTGGATACAGTTTGCATGAGCAAACATTGTTACCCAACTACTGAGTGAGGGTTCATGTGCTTTTGTATCCTTAGCCAAATGGTTGATATAACTCCAGCAGTGGCTTCCCAGCTAAAAAGTTTCAGCATAAATGACTGCTTCACTCCTTGAAGGTGAAAGGAGCTGTGTTCCCTTCTGCTTGGAGTGCATTCAGACCTTTGAAGTGCAATTCTCATATTCTGAATGCGTAATAGGAAAAATGTCCCTTTTTCTTTGGTAATGTATATTTTACATTTAGACTGTAGGTTGAGGAATGCTGGTCTGTGGACATTTCTTGAGGCCAGTGTAGGTTCTCAATTTCAGCTATTCCTTTGTTATGCCCTGGGTTAATAAAAGCGATGTTATATCAAGTTTCCAGGAGCAAGTTCAAGTAAGGAGAACTTATTAAGGAACTGTGTTATTTACAATAAGCAACCCTGGCTGATTTTGTCCTTTCCCATCTAGGAGATAGCTCCAGGAAGATCTCCTCTGGCCTGTAGGTTTTTTTAGGATCTTTTGTTCTCTGATATTTGGTAAGAGAGTTTGTAGTGGGCTAACAGCTTGGTCTGGCATGACATAATTTTCCCTTTCCTTATGACTGTCTGTACTTCCCACAACACTTAGGGTTTATGCACAGGGCACAAAGCAATCTTGTGCCAGATAGCCTGGGGGAAGGGCTGCAGTTTCCTGAGCAGGATAGCAGGGATGATGCAGGAGCCATTCTTGCTGGGGAGCAGAATATCTGGACTGTGGTAACGCCAATATTATCTCACTGTTCCCAGTGAATCAACTAGGCTGAGAATTTGGGTACCACTGTGCTGCACAGTGCTGTAGGCATAGCCAGAAGGCAGGATGAAGCAAAAGCTTGTGTCCGGTACAGTAGGATCCTCAAAAGCATTACCCATGGCTACTTTTTGCCTTAATCTCCCTTAGATTGTACTGCAGTGAGCTGTCTAACATCCCCTTATTGGAAGGGTTTATTATCACTGCTTTGTTTGGAAAACTCCATAGAAGAGTCTGGCGCAATAATCACCTGAAGAAAAGTACAAAGATCAAGGTCTACAAAGCCATTGTACTGTCCACTCTTCTTTATGGCTCTGAATCCTGGGTTATCTATCGTCACCACCTGCGACTCCTCGAGCGCTTCCATCAGCGCTGCCTCCGGACAATACTAAACATCCACTGGACAGACTACGTGACTAATGTGTCTGTTCTGGAGCAGGCAGAGGTCACCAGCATTGAGGCCATGCTGCTGAGAACGCAGCTGCGCTGGGCAGGGCACGTCTCCAGGATGGAGGATCACCGCCTCCCTAAGATTGTGCTCTATGGTGAGCTTGCCACCGGCTGCCGCAAGAGAGGAGCCCCGAAGAGGAGATACAAGGACTCCCTCAAACAACACCTCAGCCTTGGCCATATTGACCACCATCAATGGTCCGCTCTGGCCTCCAATCGGGAGGCATGGAGGCACACCATCTATAACGCTGCTGCTTCCTTTGAGAGTGCACGCAGGATCAGTCTGGAAGAAAAAAGACAGCACAGAAAGAACCGTGCCTCGCCAATACAGCCTGTGGAGACTTTCCACTGTGCCTTTTGTGACAGGACTTGCCTATCGCGCATTGGCCTTTTTAGCCACCAGCGCGCTTGCAGCAAGCGTGGGTAGAGCCCTTCTCAAATCTTCGTTCGCGAAGCCTAGCCATGATGATGTAGGTCCCTCTCATGAATCTTTGCCTGTAAGCTGTCTGGAAGAGTGACCAAAATGATTTTTCCTCCCTATGCAAATAGACCCTTTGAATTCCTACTAAACTGATGATGCTAAATTAAAAAACAAATAAATTTGCATACATGGTATGAGTCTATTGCAGGGCAGTGAGTAAATCCATCTTAATGTGTATGCTTATGCTTTTTCTTTTTTTTTTTTTTTAAGAATGGCTGAAGGAAATTCCTGTTTAAAAATCTAAAGATCAGTAAGTTGCCCATATGATAATGCATCTTAACTATGAAAGCCAATCCATTGCAAGCATGGTTGCTATGGCTTCTTTCATGGATGTTGCACTTACTGTCTGTAAAACACAGTACCTATCTGTGATGTCCACACAAGGTGTCTCCAGACTCCTAGGGAAGTGATATTCAGCGATTCATGAACAGGACAGACACCCAAATCCTGTATCATGTTTAACACTGGACCCAATGTTAAATACCTGTCCTGGAAAAATAATTTGTAAGTTCATGCTGTGTACTTAATTTCCTTCTGCATGTAGTGGGGACCCTTGGGTATCTAGCAATAGACAGCCCATGGGGATACACTGAAACAGTCTGTGGAAACAGAACTCTCTCACTGCTTCCCCATCCTTTTGATGTTAAGGTGAGAGTGGGATTTGCATCCTAAAACGATTTCATGAGTTGCTTGATAGGAAACATATGTGCTTACTGGGAAGTAATAGAGATGCTTTTCCTTTTCAGCCAGGAAAAATGGAAAGAGTCCTTCTGCTGGGCCAGTAACCACTCTATGCAAATGCTGTCTGCAGTTGTTCCATTGCAGCCACTGTTATCCAGGAGTGTAAACTTCCAGGGACACAGGGAAAAAAGATCTGACTCTACTGGATAGTGGTAAGAACCACAGCTTGAGAGAAAGGTGTCACTCCTATCGCTATTCATGCATTTTATCTAATTGATTTCTAGTTATATGCACATAAATATGGCTGGAATAGAGATTAACATCTTGTACTCTTGGACTCTTGGCTCTGTCATGATTTAACCCCAGTCAGCAGTGACACAACTGCCCTCTCACTCCCCCATGCCCTCTTGGGGTGATGGGGAGGAGAATCAGAAAAAAGGTAAAACCCATAGGTTGAGATAAGAACAGTTTAAGAATTCAAATAAACTTAACAACGACAATAATAATTTTATTGAAAAGGAGAGAGAGATATATAAATAAAACCCAAGTGAAACAAGTGATTTGCAACAGAATTTCTTACCACCCACTGACTGATGCCCATCCCACCCCCAAGCAGTAACCTTCCCCTCCTGGCCAACTCTCCCCATTTTTATATACTGGGCATGACATTCTGTGGTAGGGAATATCCTTTTGGCTGGTTTGGGTCAGCTGTCATGGCCTTGCTGCCTTCTCGCTTCTTGTGCACCTGCTCACTGGCAGAGCCTGGGGAACTGAAAAGTCCTAGAATCATAGAATGGTTTGGGTTGGGAGTAACCTTAAAGGTACCCCCCCTTGCAGGTACACATTCCATGAGACCAGGTTTCTCAGAGCCCCATCCAACCTGGCCTTGTTAATTTTTTATTTTTTCTTCCTTGAGAGTTTATTATTGCAGAAGACTTAGAGAAGAAACAAAAATGAACTGAAATGGAAGCATTTTATTTCATTACTTAACCATAAAATTGGGTAGTTGAGCTATCAGAGAAGCTACAAAACCATATTATTTCAAAATAAAAAGTCCTAAACATTTAGAAGTTCTAGTGGTGGTAGCTTCAGAGGAATCTCTCTCATTGTAAACTTTTTTGCTTCAGATTGTTTCAGCTCTTCAGATACTCTTTGGTGTAAATAACATTTCTGATGTAGTATGTTTGTGACTGCAGAAGACACTGATGTGATGTTATGTCCTGAGGCACTGGCAGTCTGTCCAAATAAAGTACTGCCTGAACATGAGGCAGAAGTTGTTATTGATGCATTAAAAGTTCCAAAGGCTGTAAGTGCAGTGTTGCTTGAAGGGTTCACTGTAGAAGAATTGCTAGGTGAGGGCATCACTCCAAATGCAGGAGGGTTACAACCAGCATAAATGCTCTCAAAAGCTGGAGTAATTCCATACAATGATGCACTGGCAAGACTGGAACTCATTGTAAAGGAGAAACTGGTGGCACTGTTACTGTTACTACTTTTCGGAGGAAAGCTCGACAGCCCAAAGCTTGATGTTTGCTATCCTTCAAATCCAAAGGAAGGCAAGGTTTGAGTGATTATGTTCTTTAATTCAGATAGCAAAGCCTTCAAATGAGACAGCTGATTTTTCCATTGTCCATTCTGTTGGACAGAATTTATATAGTTCTGAATGTTATTGCTTGCTCTGCAGTTATAACTCCAGATGGAACTGTTCTGGCAAGAAATGTGAAAAGCCTGAGACATTCAGTTTTCTTTCACTGGTGAATAAGATAAAACTATCTATTGTCTTGAAGATTCCCACATTTCCATGTCTTTCACTACACATTCAAGAAGTCTCTCCTCTTCATCCTTATAGCCATCAGCAGTAGTTTGACCGCTCGTTAATGTGGAGAATCTGTTCTGCAAAATGTCCTTGAGTTGGGGTAAACACTAAGCATCAACCAAAACATCAGTGTATTATCAACATTATTCTCATAGTAAATCCAAAACCCATAACACAGTACCAGCTACCAAGAAGAAAATGGACTCTATCCCAGCCAAAACCAGAACAGACTCTCAGAGGAGTGTTACTTTATCCCAGTTCTCTAGGATTTCTGTCACAGTGTCATTCCTGACAAAAAAAGGGTACCTGAATTAATGAACAATGACTTAACTGAAGGTAAGATTCATCTGTCCTAATGTTAATAGCTTGGAAATTAAGTGCTGAGTAAGAAAGTGATCTAGGCTTTTAATTGGTGGACTGAGAGAGAGACAGAAAATGACTGAGCCCATTCTGAAACAGGAGATGCTGGTGAGTCACTGAGCAGAAAGATACCTAAAGCAAAAATTATCCCATTGAGTATGGAAGAAATAAAGAGGACTTGCTTACCAAAAGTGTTGAGCTTCTGGACCACGTGGTGGGATGCAAATTGCAACATATGTCTGCTATAAATCAGAGTTTGGGTTCCCTGTGACTTACATTGAGACTTCCTTAACGTGATTGATTCTGAAGAGCAGATGGGATGTCAAAGGAACAGTCCAGTTCTATGAGCATAAGTCTGTCCAGTCTTCCTCCTGCATGTGTGAAAATTAAATTATTACCTATGAATGCAGGAGTTACACACCAAAACAGTCTGAACAACATGGTAAACTGTAAGTCTTTTGGTGTGTGTAACGTAGCTGCAACCAAAAGCCCAGGTGGCTTTCAGAGACATAGAGAGCCTTCTGAAATGTTACCCTTTAATGTAAAATTAGTATATAAATTTGAGGTGAAGAAAACCATTATGGATATGTTTTATTTATATTTCTCTTCTGCAGAAAGGTAGCAGAGTTTTATGTTGGAACATACTGTGCCCCCAGGGGAAAAATCTTCTTGTAGATATGTCCTGTACAGGCAAGGACAGAGCAAGTCAACTGATGAGCAAACTGTGTATGTGCCTTGCTTGGTGGAAAATTGCAAGTTTAATTGGGTTTTTCTCCTGCTGTTTTTTAACAATACTGAACCTGTCACTATGCAGGGAACTTTATATATGAAAAATGTCAAAAAAAGATTAAGATAAGTGGCATCTTAGTGAGTTCTTTAGTGCTCAGGGCATAGATGGCAAATCTCAAAAGACTATGGCAACAATAGAAATAACATGTAAGAAAATAAAGCAAAAAGTACCGCACTATATAGCTTAGTTACATTCAAGTCAGGGAGCATTAAACATCATTATCCTAATATTTCTTAAGCAAGAAAACACAGAGCTCACAAAGAATGTTAGAGTGCTTGGTCCCAGCGGTGACAGAAATCCTTTTAATTCCTGTGTGGCACCAGCAGCTGTACTGTAGCTTTCCATTCACTCTCCTTGTAGTGTGTCAATGTCAACCTCAGGGATTTTCAGGGAGACTCTATACAGTGACATAAGCATTGTTCCAGGTCCACCAACAGATTTTGGTGCTGGAGAACTGAGTGTCTCTGTGTAGAGTCCAGCTTTAAAGTTCCCACTGCCACACAGGAATCCACAGCAGAGAACCTTACAGTGCCTGTCCTCTGCCCTCCAAGGGCTGAATGCCTCACAAGGAATTCACAGTCAACACTTGGAGGGGAAAGTTGTCTCAAATCACTATGAGGGGTAATGGGAAGTAAAATTCCATCTCACATCCTCGTCCTTGCCTGGACTTGTAGGCATCTGACCTGTGCCTGCAGGAAGGTGCTTCCCTCCTGACACACTGGAGTAAGTTGTTTGCACCATAAATTTTCTTCAGAAGTGGAGCAATCTCCTAAAAGACATAACCAGAGAAAGTAGCAGTGACTTCCTTACACCCAATCTTAATAGCGTAATTCTGAGAAGGCAGAATACGTCATATGGGATGCAATTCAATTCCCTTCTCCACCTGAAAGAATTCCAACCGCTTCCCACCACCTAGTTGAGTCTCCCAGTCAGCAAGATATAGATGCTCTGGCAATCATTAAAGGGAAGAGAAGGAAGAGGGACAGAGGGAAAAGGGCTGTTATTTACATATTTTTTAAAGGTTACCTAAAATTGAATCAGACTGACTCAGTTGTTAAGACATTTCTGTACAACAGGAGTGCTGGGAAACAGCAAAACAGCTTACCCAGCCCTGAGGTGTCCAGCCTGGGGCCAGCCAGCCATGAGTGACAGTTTTGCATGAAAGGCAAAATTCCTTCACACTGTAGTTTCATCTGCCCAAATTAACTGAAAACTTGTGAAATGCATCCACTTCTTCACAGTTAAAAGATTGTCAGAATTAAATCTCTTCTTTGACAGTCCTTCCATTTTTCTGGCACATGTTACTTGGAGATGTTGGTAACATGCTGGTTAGGTCTCTTCCATATCTTTTCTCACCCTTTTTTTCAGAGTGTCTCTGCTGAAGCTTTTAGCTGTTCTTCCATTCATGGTGCTATCTTTGATGTCTTTGATGTCTGTTTATTCCTGGTACCATGCAGTGTCACATAATCAGATTGCAATAGTGTCACTGAACAAATCCTTCCTTCCAAGCAGCAAATATATCATGCTGTTGGACCTGATAAAGGAATACTCTCTTTTGCAGGACCCATATTTCCAGTGTCATGTCTGGGCAGCTAATCCTATAAAGTAAGTTCCAGGAGTCATGAAAATAGCCCTAGATCACTTACTATTTATCTGAAGAGCCAGCACCCTTTTATAAAAGAAAATAAACTTTTCAAGTCCAATGTGAAAAGAAAGGAAGAGGTACTAAAGACAAAAGTAGAATTGGCGACAACTGTTTTAATTTTTTTTTATTCCTTTTTTCTTTTGTCCTTATATTTTTAACTAACTGGCATGAAAATTTTCTTATTTAACATTTGAATAGCTGCTATGGGTCTTTTGATAACTTTATGTCTTTGACTGGTTTTTTTTTTTTTTTTAATCTGAGACATTCTATCATTCACAAAGTTCTCTGCAGTGGGCACAAACTTGCAAGAGAAATGGATATATGGATATGATATAAACTTTGTATGAAATTCACTTCAGTGTAGAAGCCTAATGAGAAGTCTAAATACCACTTCTTGTCTGATTTTATGGAGAGCTTGAGCTCTGGGTTTGCTATGTGTTTTGAATTTTAAGTTTAGCTAAGTTAACATATCTCCTGTGTGCTATATCACAGGAATGTTAAAATGCCAGGAATCTTCTTCTGCTGATATCCCTCAGTGTCTGAATGTATGTTTATGCTCATATGGCTCAGCCATTTGACTGATTTACTCACCAATACTTTAAAAAAAAACCCAAATAACCATCCCCCATTGATTAAATTTGGAATTTTACTTACTTCTCTACTTTATGTTGTTCCCAGATAATGAGGCTGCATTTGGCAGATGCTGACAGTGCATGTATCTGGTTTTAAATATTCCTGCCCAAATGTAACCACATTTTGGTTTAAGGGGAACTTTTACGAATACCTGATTGACCTGCTATTTCCTTATATATGACCTCACAAAACAGGATACTAATTAGTGTATTCTTTTTTCCTTATTATTGCATTGCTTTCCTGTATATTTTTGTCCACTTATGTATCAGCTAGAATGCCTGTAAGGCAGGGACTAGTAATCTTTTTTAGGCACATCTTAAGATCTTTATCTGTGACTGTATTTTTGTAGCTGTCAAAACAATAAGCATAATTTATAGTGCTTTTCTGTTTTGTAATATTGAGTTATTCCATCAGATCTCAATGTGAAAAGTTACTTCAAAGGGAAGCTGCTGGTTATGAACACAGAAAGTTGTCAGCTTGTGAAGTAGTTTGACTCCTGAAGAGAACTCTCCTATTTAAAAATACTTACATCCTTTTGTAGTATTTTTTGATCTTATGTTGAAGATTTTAAATTGGCTTTTGGACTTGTGTCGTGCATTTTATAGAGCTGAATTAATTGGGAGTTTTATGTGTGTTTTTTTTTTTTTTTTGAAAGATCATTCAATTCCATTTTCTCCTTGTAAAAATGTCATATCAGGTTCCTATGAGCCTAAGACAGAAAATTAAAAGCTTACAGTTAATAAAATGCATTTACCTGTGTGTGTAAGCTGTGACTGACTGAACTGAACTTCCCCCAGCACTGCTGTTATTATATACCACACATCTCCCACAGATATACAAGACTCAAGGGCAGTGGGGAAGAAAAACTTTATTGTATAAAGTGCTGCTAAGCAAGACTCCTTCATCTTCTGAAGCTGCTGTGCCTGGAGTGTGAAATGGCCATGAGTAAATTTGATAAAAGAACTGTTGTTTGCCTGCACACTCAGCTGCTTCTCCCAGATCAACACTTGCAGCTGCAAAGGATTTCTGTGAACAGGTGTGCAATGGTTGTGGTCCACCCCACAGAAATTTTATAGTGGGGGAGAAGTAGAGAGAGGAAGGTACGGGAATCATAGAATGGCTTGGGTTGGAATGGACCTTAAAGATCATCTCATTCCAGCTCTCCTGCCATGGGGGGTTAGGGCCTTGAACACTTCCACAGATGGGACATCTGTGGATACTTTGTCCAACTTCTGACAGTGACTCGCCACCCTCACAGTGAAGAATTTCTTCCTAACATCCAATCTAAACCTACCCTCTTTCAGTTCAAAACCATCATCCCTTGTCCTATCACTGCCAGCCCTGCTGAAGTCTTTCTCTATCTTTCTTATAAGTAACCTCGAAGTACCGAAAGGAGCCTGATTTCCCTGGAGCCTTTTCTTCTCTGGACTGAACTCTGTTAGCCTGTCATCATAGGAGAGATGTTCCACTGTTGACTTGTGCTTCTGCAATGACCAGGAAAACTGATGGTTTTTTGTGAAAGGAGATGGGCTTCTCCTGCTTAGTAGCTGAGGCTTATTTTAAATTGCTCAGCTACTCTTAAGGACAAGACAACTGGTGGCAATGCTCCTCTTACTAAGAGGAGGATGTTTCAGTGTAATTTTTTCTTAGAGATGACAACTACCTACTTATGTACTTACATCCTTTTTAATTCCTCAAACCTTCAGACTTGATGTATGTCAACATTTTTCTGTCACCCAAAGAATTCTAGACAGTCACCTTGTGATTGTTTACTAATAGCTTAAATATACTACATAGTATTAGCCCTCTAGCTACCTGTAAATTCTCACCATTTGCATGCCTAAATTCTCTACCTTTGTATCTTTCATTCAGTTTCAAATCCCAGGACATAGGTTTGACATTTAACCCATTATAAATTAATTTGCTCAACAGCCTTAAGAATAATGTAATGAAAATCCAAATAAATTGTACCTTACCAGCCAACTTTATCTATTTGTAGTATGTTAGTAGAGACATAATTTTCCCCAAGCAAAATGTCTTTGTCTCTATTGCCTTCTCTCTGAAATACACAAATAATAGGAGCCAGAACTTGCACATCACTTAACTAATTTCTTTGAAGCTGTGCTAATTTGCATTAATTGATGACTTGACCAGAAACATGCGAGTCTAAGAACTTCGTGAAGCAAACCTTTCTCATGCAATTAATCCTTAACTATGTGAGTAGCCCCATTTAGGTTAGCAGTGAGATAGGATCATAGACTTTGGCATAGGGCTAGGGGCTTTTGTGCTGACAGGAGTCACAAATAAGCACTCACATCTGCTGGAGCATTTACTTAAGTGAGACATCTCAGCAGGCAGTGTTGCTTCCCCAGTGCTGGCCAGTGTGGTAGCTCTGTGAAGTCTCAGAATTTTCTGGGTTCAGCTGTTGTCTGTCCACGCTGCTGAGGGATGAGATACTTAGAACAGGGCCCTTTCCCCCGCCTTCGGCCTTTTTACTGGAGGTTTATTTCATCCTATGTTCTTCATAAAGAAGACGAAATTCCTCTTCCCAAATGCCAGCAGCTGGGTGACAGAGGTACCCTCTCAGTACCCTCTCAGTATTGAAGTGATGTAATAAATTAATGAGAGGTTCTTTCTAATTTTTAGAAAATTTATTTGAATGAGAATAAGCAAACAGCGCTGGGCATGCCAGGAGTCTCCGCACCACCAAGACGTGCACCAGTTACATCCAACTTCAGGGTTTTTATCCACCATTCTAATACATATCCATTACTATTCTGATACATATTCACTACTATTGTAGGAAAAGGCGGGAACATGTAAATGAGTTCCTGGAATGGGCGCTACTCCTTTGGTGCATGTTCCTTTCTAGTCCGGGTGTCTTCACCTTCCCCTTCTGGTGGTTGTGGGATGAAGTAAGAGGTCTTCTTCATCTTGTCCTTTTCATGACCCTGTGCTCCGCACACGCACAAGACAATCCTGGTTGCTTAATGTCCCCTCAGAGTGAGTTTGATCCTGTTCTTCAGGGAGTTTCTCTGATAAGTAACTCACAAAGTTGCAACAGCCCTTTGTTTCATCTCAGTTCCCGATAACAAAGTTAGTTAATCCTCTTCCCTTATTTGTCCATACTGACACGAATCATGCACACATATCTCACAGTGATATAGACAAGTTCTAGTCACCAATGAAATCCAGCTTTATGAGAAGCAGACTGGCGGTTTTATTACAAGCATATGAATTTGAATAGAGGACACTAACTCAGGAATTTACCTTTTCGGGGTTTTTTTATTATTATTTTATTTTTACTAACCTCTAAGGCGTATTGCGGAGTTGTAAGATGCCTCATCCTACCTGGAGCTGGCATCAGGGGCCCACTCAGATGGGATCAGGGAAAAACGTCCATGAATATTGCTAAGGAACCCTCTTGCCCCACATGGCTGGTCCTGGAGGCCATCATAGTGCCCAAGGCCCCACCTCCGGGCATGGCAGAGCCAGCCAGGGAGAGGGGAACGCCTTTTCTGTTACGCAAGTGGGGTGGGATTTTGGGGACCTTAAAGAAGGGAAGTTTAAACTCAGAGGTGTGTTTTTGGGACCTACCAGGCCTAAGCACCCAACATGTGTTGTAAGTAAAATTTCCTACTTGTTATATTTTTTTGTTTCACAAGCTTTGTTATTTTTGTTACTAAATTTAATAAAAGAGAAATTTTCTCACAGATTGAGATAATCACTTAGCACACACAGAATAAGGTTTTACCTAACTGGTGTCCCTATGGAGAAGACAGGATCAGCCCACTGACCAAGCTCAGTAATTATGATGGAGTCTTCTCTGATCTCCCTCCCCACTGAAGCTACAGTTATTTTCTTTGAGGAAGGGGAAAAGGTAAAGTTGATGTTATTTCATGTTTAGGTGGAGTTTGAGTGACTTTAATCATTAACACATGTATGGATGTGAAGAGTAATAGGTATTTTTGAGTTAATGAAGTAAGGTTCAGCTTTTGATTTCTATCTGCATCATTCCTTTGGCTTAGTTTCTATTAGCTGCATTGTTTTCAATGAAGCATAACCACAACAATGCTGTGTTGCTCCATCCTTTCTGTCACACATGATTTAGACATGTCGTGGCTGCAGCACCTTTGTGCCACTCCACCATTTGTTTCAGGTCTCACTTAGAGCAATACACCAAGCTTCCTCAGTGTTCCTGCTCCTAAAGTGTGCAGCCTGCCTCTGGTGAGCAATAGCCAGTGCATGCACACCTTGCTGAACTTTCAGTATCCCCACATATACATATATGTGTATACATATGTGTGTTTATATACATTTCCTCTCCCACCCTCTTACTGTCAGATACTTGGAGGTGTACAGGGTAAGAGATGAGCAGAACAGCAATTTGGAGTTGATAATGCCTCGGTGATCCAGGTGGTTAATCAGCTTGGTGATTGTGTGCCTGGAGCAACAGAGGCAAGGAGCAGACAGGCAGCTGAGGATCAGCACAACCCCACGTGGATTTCTTGAGGGGAGGGTGGGGGGAAATAAAAATACTTTGTACTATACAACGCTACATCAAATAAAATTATCCATGTAGGCCTGTTTAAAGTTTCTCCATAGATGAGCATAAATATGTCTGAAAACATCACCATCTTATTTTTTAAAAGGCCTGGATAAAATTGCCATTAGAGTTAATAGGTCTAGACATAATGCTGCTAGACACTATTTACTTAAAAGTAAATGGAAGCAAATGATGGTGATGAATATTTGGGGATGCTGAATTGTGAACAGAAATAGTTTGTCAGCTTCATTATCAAAGCAATAGGCAATGTTGATGTCTTGTGAAACAAAAAGTGTAATTGGAGAGAGATAATGCTGTGCTTCTTTTTTGTGAGTACTGAAATGCTTGTGGCAAATTCAGCCTGAGTATTTTGTGTGGTTTTAAAAGGATGGTTTAGTGCTTTCATTCCCTTCTACTGGCTCACTGTACAAATGGCAGCTTAAATACTCTCACAACTGCAGGTGAGCAGAGGGCATATTCCCTGGAGTTTCTCAGGAAGGAAAAATCACAGCATGTGGTAGTATAAATATGACATCGAACATTTGCTGTTTGTACAGAGACCTATGATAAACCCAGAGCAGAAATATAAGATTATGCCTAAATAATATAGTCCAGTCGTCTAATTTAAATACACTGGGGTTTTTGGGGAGGGAACCTCTAAGTTACAGAAGAGTAAAAGTGTTAGCTGTCTTGAATTTTTCCTTTGTGCTGTTATCTTTCATGACTGAGGTGGTTAGATCTTCTGGGATGGAGTATTTCTTATGCTTAGGCATAGGATGCTATAAAACATGAGGCTGTGTAACTGATTATGTGTGGGGAAATAAGGTCTCTTTTTTCACTGCTCAGTGAATATGAAAGCATGAGATACAGAAAACTTGATCAAGTTCATATGTACTGAAAAATCTCATATGGATATGAGTACTTTTCTACCAGTAGTAAAAGTCTAAAAATCAAGATGTATGAACTAGAGTAACTGATTTTGAATGAAGATACTGACATCTCAAATTCAGCAGGAGATAAATAAGGGGAGCCCAGAGAAAGCAAGGAACTAAGCTTAAAATTGATTCTCTTAATTTGACATTCATTGGGCAAGATGCCCTACCATAAAATCTTCCTTTATAGGAAGCAACTCTGAGGGACTCTCTCAGTATGAAATTATACCAGAAGAGTTTTAGCAAAGTCAATGTGAAGAGAAGAACCAAATTCATGACATCAGGCAGTATGAACCAAGTATGTACCTGTGGAATCCAGGGTTAAGTTTGCTGAACAGTTAGTTGTATCTTCCAACTACTGTTTAATGTTTTTTTTTCTTTGAGATGGTTAGGAATTGGCAAAGTTTTTGTCAAAGAGTTGCAGAGAGAATTCAAAGAACCACAGAATAATACCTCTGACTTTTGTGTTGGACAAATCAGTAGAAGCTGTAGAAAATGACAGAAAATAGTAGAGGTGAAATACAACACAAGGGAGAACAGTCAAAGGAGATTTCATAGGCTGAAGTTATTCGTCACAGATCTATTCCAGTCCTCTGAAGATTACGAGTAGGGGTGATGCAGTTAATAACAAATTTAAAGAAAACACTTTCAACAATACTTTTAACTGAAGAGTCTTGACGAGATTAAGATGTCATGGATTAATAATTGGTTATATGAAAGAAGCCACAGGGTAGGAGTAAATGATCTCTATTTCACAAGAGACAGGAGCATGCACAGCTCCAACCTCTGTTCTGTTTAGTGTATTCGTAAATGGTCAGCGAAACAGGATGAATGATGTGGTGACAAATGCTACGTGATCAGACAAAGTTTTCCGGAATAACCAAAACTCAGACTAACTGCAAAGAGCATTAGAAAGATTTCTTGACATTTATTGACTTTAAAATAGAAATGGCAGATGAACTCTGAGCCTCAGATATTTTAAGTGATGAAAAACACAGTTCCAAATATATGTATTAAATTATAATTGCCTTATTAGCTATAACAATCTGAAGTTATTATACATAATTTTCCGGAAAAAATGTTTTATAGTAATCTAATTATAATTTATAATATCTAATACTAAAACTAATAATAGTTTTAGAATAATTGATAATATAATAATCATTCTCAATAATTATTTTTGATAACTGAAAGACAAATGGAATGTTAGAAGTTATAAGGAAAGTAATAGAGGATAAAAAATATCTTCGTCACTGTTACATATTTGGGGTGTTGAATAGGGAACTAATTTCTGATCCTTTTGCCTCAAAATGATACAGTAGAACTAGAAAAGATATAGAAAAGGACAATAAGGTTAACCAGAAATTTGAAATGTCTTCTGCACATGGACATATTAAATGAGTTATGGCTTTTAGCCTGGGAAAGAGACTACTGAGATGTATGTAGTACAGTTCGGTTGGGGATGATCATTCCATGTCTCTCACAGCCTGTGCAGTAAGGACAGTGTAATGGTGGTATTAGACACCTGGCTTAAAACAAGAGGAAGTATTTTTCCAGACAACCTATAATACAGCTCAGGAATTAATTGCTGTGTGATGTGTCAGATGTAAAAGTAGAAAAGGAAATTGGATAGATTTGGAGAAGCAAGGCCATCGAGAACAAGCTCTGGCACAGAGCAGGCTCAAACACCTGCTTGCTGGGAAGTTTGACTGTGGTCAGCAGGGCTCTCTGTGTGCCATGTTTCCTGGTAGGAGCACCTGCTGACAGCCACATCCACAGCCTGGTTACAGGAATGAATGGACCTTTAGTTTGACTGAAGTGTCCTGCGATATTTATGCTTATATCCATCCTGTTGGATACATGGAGTTAACGCTGTTCCTCACTGCTGACTGAGTGACCAAAGGCTGGTCTGTATCAGAGGTCTCAGGTGACTGCTGTGGCTCACACCTTCTGCCAGCAGGAGGTTGTGGCTCTACTGAGCTGTTGATCAGGCCTGCTGTCAGGCTTCCCCAACACTTTTGCTCTGTCCCTCTCTTGGACTTTCTTTTTCCTTCCCAAGCCTTGCTTTTCTTCCAAGATGGGTTTTAACTTGTGCTCTTTGTAAGAAACACCAGTGCAAGGTGGTGCCTTGAGGAGACACATGGGCATGATTCCAGCACATCCGTAGGTCGGTCTCATAGCAAAAGGACTTGTGTTACTATTTGGCATGCAGTGAGCAGTACAAGCTCTGCTGTCATGATCTTTCTGTGCCTGCATGGTGTGGAGGAAAGAAAGGTGTCCACTAATAAGGCAGGTGATTCATTAGGGTACAAGCCAGACTGACTCGGACTCCTTTGTAAATAACTTATGGCTGTGTTTCCTGTCAGGCAGGTGGAAGCTCCTTATTTGTATGCATTAATGACATGTGCTTATCAAAGAGTGATAATTCAAGGAAAAAACAATTGGCATTTCCAGTATTAATATGTAAATTACATGCTAAGAAGAAACCATCAAACACTTCTGAAATACAGCAGTGAGCACTAATTGCGTTCCTTGCCCTTCAATATGCTGTGCACTGTAGATAGCTTTTCTCCCTAAATGAGCATTTAAAGCTTTCATTTTGTCTGCTTCTTCATGATTAAATATTTCAGATATGTGTTTTCCTAAGTACATTGCACTGTTTGCATATAATGTTTTATTGTCCCTCATAGAAAGCTGACATGACCAATGGTTTGTTTGAACAGCCTTTGGCTGCTCTGATTCCCTAGAAATGTCTGTAGGTTATCCCTAGCTTGGGAACAGCAGGTAGTGAGGTGGATTTCCTTGTGCAAAACTGTGCCAAATAGTCCTCTTTTGAAAACACATCCAGTCCTATCTTGAAAACTGATTGGGGGGCGGGGTTTGTTGTGTTCCTAGAATAATTTTTTCTGGAAATCTGTTCCAGAATGTCAGTCTCCAGATGGCTGGAAATAGAATTTCTTAGTAACCATTTTCTTCATATGCCAACATTGTCTGTGAATTTGGAAAGTTCTTCTCTTGTGTTTTCTTCTGGAAGTATCTGTAGCACAGTTGTACCTTCTGTCTGGATGTGGCATCTTTGCTTTTTATAAGCTGAATAAGTAATTTTGTAATCATTTCCCCTTATTAAGAATGTTCATTTCTCCAGTGTTCTAATCAGTATTCCCTGAGCATGGAACAGTCTGAGTTCCTTTCCTTAACACGAGCTTTTAGGAAATGTATGTGCTGTGTGAGCTGGGGCCTTCCTTATCACAGCTTTACCCAACAATGCTGCTCCTCCACTGTCTGAGTAAAAGAAATAGGATTACTGTGAATACTATGGAGATTATGAAGATTTGTACAAAATATTTTTCCAGATCAAGCATCTCCAAGTGAAAAGATCCTGGTAGAATAGAAAAGAATATCTAGAGATGAAATGAAGGAACCTTATGTAGGACATTTCAGGCTCATCCTTGCTCCTGTCCAAGGGACTTACACAAGCTCCAACACTGGCCACACAGCAAAGAGCTGTTTTGGGTGGCTCGTGACTGTGCAATATTTAGGATTATTTTTGCTTACTGTAGGTATGCAGAATAATTACAATGGGCAAAGATCTCACAGACATCCTTTTTTAGCAGCTGCTTGTGTTGGCTGAAGGAGTGAATTACAAGTGATTACTCCTTTGCTTTTTCATTTGCATTTACTAAGAACTGATAGATGCTGGAGAAGGAAGTGCCTGGTGGGTGAGACTCAGCAGGAATCTCCCCTATACATAGAGTGAAATTTGTATCAAGGCTTTATTTATGTTTTTAGATAATACTCTGCTGTATCTAGCATTGGAAGTAGCATAAATCAGTTTAAGAGAGAGGATTCCTACAGGCAAGTAGGAATGGCAATTAACCACTGACAATGTCAAGTAGAAATTCCTACATGTAAAATACCTGAAATGCTCCAACAGCCTTCACTTTCTGAAAATGTGAGGTACTGTTTGTTCTCACTTGCAGCAGGCACAGGGATGCCATGTAGTAACAGCTGTTCAGAGAACTAGATTGGATATACTTGGTTTAAGATAGTTTTAAAGCTGCTTAAAGCTTAGTCAATAAACTCATCTCTACTCAATACACTTACGTTTACTATCTTAATTTTTAAAAGATGTTTTTTACACAAAGTCTCACTTCTGAATGTAACAGAGAGATGCTGAAGAGGGCTGGGGAGGGTATTTTATTCATCAAGAAGCTAAAGGGAGACTTGAGGTGATCTCTCTGCCTCTGATGAAATTCATTCCCTTATCTGAAAGCTCTTAAATCATTCCTGGCAGAGGTGACATTATAAAAATAATTCTGAAGAACAAAAGTTCTTGCCCTTGGAACACACTGCATTGCACCAAATGGTAGGAATTTATTGTCTTTTTTTTTTTTTTTCCTTAGGGACTATAGATGGAAGTTTCAGTTTCTTTTAGATTTCTTTAAACAGGTTTTGCAAGTTGATATATTTCCCCCCCCTTCAAATGAATACCTTGTGAAACAATCTACACAAAGGATAGCCAGAATAATGTCTGGTAACCCCCAGGATCTTGCTCAGGACACTTTGGGGAACTCATCCCTGTCCCAGTTTCAGGGGCTTTGGGAACTCAGGCTTGGCTTGTCATTTATCACCTCTTGTGGCAACATGTGCCTGGGGGCACTGCACTGCTCTTCCTATGTCATTCTTTGCAGCAGAGCATTGCACATATTTTTTAAAATTATACATCAGTATTTAAATGGGGATAAGACATCCTTTTCCTATGCCTTACTTCTTTAGCAGGCAGATGCACTCTGTGGACATGGACTTTACTGCCAGATACTAGAGAGAAACCTATGTAAGAATTTGTATGATTCATGAATGCCTAACCCCTCTCAAATTCTCCTCTAGTGAAGGAGAATCCATGGGGTTTGTTTTCCTTTTCAGTGACCAGAAGGTGGTTCTTCTTCCTTCTCATAGTGTAAAGAGGTGGAAGCTGACACAGGCAGGTGACTTTGTTCATAGACTAGGGGCAGTTTATTTGTTTTGGGGTTTTTTGACAGTAAAAGCAATACTTAGGCTGTGATGATGAATTATGGGCACAAGGATATAGGGAAAGCCTGCTAGTTAGAATGTCTATTAGATTATTTAAAAAAAATAATAAATAACCAAACTCTAGGAGACAGCAAAGAAAGGATGATGGCTGTGAGTCTATGCCATTATATTCAATAGGACCTAATTCAATCTGGATAGAGTTACAACCTAAATGCACAGATAACGTTATTTTGAAGTAATTTCTGTTGGTTGTAGTGACTTTGTAAGACATAGTTTGAAATGTCACTTGATTTACATTGTTCTGGAGGCATGTTAAGTCTGGTTTAATAAGCTTGTTTAAATTATGGTCAGGAGCTTTATCACTATATTGTAACAGAATATTTGAACTCTCCTACTGTGCAAAATGTTCAGTGTGTTTGTGAAAACTTGGTCTGCAGTTCAACAAAGGTAGTAAGTTGTTCAGTGGTTTAAATCTTGTGCCTGTATCACTAGAGACAGAAGGGGGCATCTGAGTGGCATGTGGCTCAGGTGTCCAAGGCGCAGTTCAGGTTTTAGTAATGGAGGTGAGACACTCTTTAGAGAGAATCCACATCTTAGCCAGGAGGTTCGGCTGCAAACACACAGTACGGTCCATGAAGCAAGTAGACAACTAGAATAAAGACAGGTTAAAAGAAATGAGCTTTGACCTTTCTCTGTGCAGCTTTTGAAATCTTCCCCCCAGACTCTTACTCCCTATCACCTGATTTCTATAGCTTTTATATATTTCAAGTCAGCTTGGTGCAGCTGTTCCATTTTCTATTTATCTTTGACTATATCACAATGATTTCTGCCATTTAGTTTTGATACTGGTTTCCAGAGTATCACGAATGGCTTGAAACAGGAGCTGAGGGTGACAATGTCTCAGCCACAGCAGCTGAGCAGTTGCTCAGTCTAAGTGACAGCTGAGGGCTTCTAATAAAAAAGCTATATTACTGTGTACATCTGATTTGTTTGCCTGATTTACCAAAGGTGATGAGTAATCCTCACCTTCAGATTGGTTCTGAGACAGGGTAAGATGTTGGGAGGTTTTCCAGCAGCAAAGTTTTTAGTATAATATTCTGACTTAGAGAATATTTTTCTGTTTAGCATAACTTATCTTTACAAATTAGCTCTCTGACCTTGATATTCTCTCATCTGGACTGTGATAATGGTGAATTTTGAGAGTGCTCCTTGTTACCTGATAAGAGAAATGCCATTTGTTAATATGAAGGGCAGCAGTGAACAAAGGCCTGTCATCTAGGAGACACTTCATGCTGTCCAGACAGTGTAAAACTCAGTTGTGGGTTTTTTTCAGGCATTATAGAATTCAGCTTTGTTGAGGAAACTTCCATATAGGGTCAAAGCACTGCATCAGCCTCCTGGTTGCTGGTTTATGGCCTGAAGTCCTATAGATGGGTGAAGTCCCTGGGTGCCAGGGTGGCTTTGGAAGGGGTGAGCAGTAAGTCTGCTCTTATATGGATGGAGTTGTAAGCAGGCAGTTCCAAAGACTTTCTAAACCTCTGTTGTAACCCCCAGAGCATACTCTTCAGCTCCACTTGGCTGCTTTTATTAAATAATCTGCCACTGATGCAGCATTCAGCTGGATGCAAAACCTTTAAGGAGCTTTCAGGTGGGGGAGTGAAAGCAGTGCTGTGTTCAAAGTGTGACCAGGAGTCTGACAAGCAGCCACCTGAGTCTTAATGGGAACGAGGCTGTGCTGCTCTGTCCTTTATGCTCACGCACTGGAGAAAAGTCACTGACAGACTCTTCAGGACGCATGGGAAGTTGGATGTCCAGACAGAGAAGATTGTAGTCTAGACTGCAGCAGGCTCTGTGTAGGGAGCAGCCTAGGGAGCAGTGCTTTGCACTGGTGAGTGAACTAAGAGCTTGCTGTGTAATCAATAAAGCTGCGCTCAAAGACACCATTGGCTTTATTGGAGTCACTTGTATAAATGGGGCCAGAATCCATTGGTACCTGCTCGTGCGAGCTTGCCAGAATACTGAAAGATTTCTATCCCCAATGTGATAATGAACTGATATTTCATTACTGCTTATGTTTAATTTTTCCATGCACCAGTGTTACTGATTGAAGTAATCAAGCCAGGTAATCAAACTGAGACCCTGGTCTGTGCCCCAGCACAGTGGCCTGGATGAAGTCATGGTGGCAAAGCTCTACCTGATTTCAAAGAAGGCTGGCTGTCATCCATAGCAATAAACAACCCCTGTCCCTACCACTAATAGACTAAACCCATTTTCAGCTTATCATGTCACGTTTTACCTACCACTTTATTGCAAACATCTTTCATATTGCAAGAAATTCTACAATGTGTATAGAGGTAATAAAACAAGCAGTGATTCTGTAACTCTTAAAATTCACTTAGAATGGTGACACATTCAGTTTTATTTTGTGTGACTACCAGGGGAAGGAAAAGTATTAAAAGTTTTGTGTTTGAACACTTTGCTTAAAGACAGTTCGTCTCTCAGATGTAAACTCTTATTTTATCCTGCTATTTCATTTCTCAAATATTGTAATTACGTATATTTAAGGGAACTAATTCATATAACTTAAACTGAAATATTCTCCTCATCAGATACTAAGAATTTACTTAAGAGAATTTTGGCTTGTTTACTTTTGATTTTCAAGACTTAAAAATGTAAAAAGTGTGAATCATTTTGTGTGTGGAAGCTTTGTTGTAGGAAGCTCTGGGTAATTTTTCTGAGATTGAAGGGTGTATGTCGGAGGCATATGTGCACACACACACACACATATATATACACTCACAGGCAAGTGTATATACACATATGACTATATATATATATATATATACATACATTGTTGCCTGTGAACAGTTATATATGCATGTAAGTACATATACATAGACACCCCCAGAGACATCAGTGCAGAACTGCAGTTACAGGATGAGTGCCATTGGAGTAGCATCTTGTGTAGCCCAAATACCAGAGGAGGATAGGTTACTTTAAAAAAATATATCAAATAAGTTTAAAGATGAACGAGGCATTAAGAAAGGAAAGAAGGTGAGTACGATACCACAAGATGATATAAATTATCTGTGGGCCCAGCATGGTGTTTATGAATCACTGCAAAACAGCTTTAATAAGAGGTGTGGGTTGTCCCTGACAGCTGTTAACACGTAAGGATCATTATTTGGCTGATAGATGTTGCAGCAGAGGCAGGTCTTGAGGAGAGATTTGAAAGAGAAGATTCCCATCAGATCTTTTTCAAAGGGTACATTTTCTCCTTTAAATCAGTTGGAGTTCCCAGAGCTGAATCATTAATAAGCATTTTTTTCTGATGAAGTTCAGAGCCCCACAGCATCGAGAGTAGGATGAAAGTAAAGCTTGAGAGATTTGCCATATACTCAACCCCACAAGGGCTCACTCTTCCAATAGTTACCTCATGTTTTCTGGAGAGCTGTTGTGTGTAAATGAGTCAAGGTTGTGCAATGTAATTTCCCTGCTCAGCATGTCCTGGGTGTGTTTTTCAGGATTACATGAGGCAGGCTGCAGTCATGGGAGTGACCTGAGGAGTTTAATGCTGCAATGGCAAGCAGAGGTTTGAGGTGTTGCAAGTCCTGTGGCAGGTCACCAAGCCTTGATCCAGGGCAAAGCTTTTGAAGTATTTTAGGACGGAAATCAGACTAAGCCTGATTTTTTTTTGTATACAAAAACTCCTTTCAGAGTACATGTATGCTGCACAGAACTAGATGGCACTGTTCTTAATGGTTATCTCAAGAAGAGAAGTTGATTTAGTTTAGTTTTCAAATTTCTGTTTACTTTAATATCTTTAATGACTTTAATGTCAAGGTAGTAAATTTTAGTTAGAGGTGGACAGAACAGGTAGGAATTGGTTTGTTTGTTTCCTTTAAATAGGGTTTGTAGTTTTATATAATTTACAGAATCTTTTCTGTACAGTTTTAGAGATGGAGTCATGTAGGTAATTATCTACATAGCTTGCTGAGGCTGGTCAAGGGAGATGCCTACCTATCACTGAAGACACAGATTGTACGTACTTCATTCTTTCCTTTCTGTGGGCAAGGGCAGGAGATCCACTTGGGCTCATGTCTAGCCATTTATATCTTCACCTAGGTATGCTCATACAGTTGAAGGAAGGATTTATGAACCCCTTTTTGGTCACCCCAGCAACCACAGTGAAAGTGGGAGCCTTTTCTTACAGCCCCCTCCATGGGAGGAAAGACTGAGTTCAACATTTCTGTCTGAGCAGAAATGGAGCTCCTGCATTTGGGTGTGGCCTACCAGGACTCACTGGAGAAGGGAATTACTCATCTGCTGCAAAATATCACTGAGACCAGTCTAGATCTCTGCCTTGAAATTCAACCCACTGAAAGCTTAATGTGATACAGATTTTGGCACTAGTTTGGTCCTTTTCTCACTAGGGTGATACTCTGATTTACATGTTATTCAAACACTCATCTAGATGAGATTGATCTTTATTATTCAAGAGATAGTGTTATGTAGATAGATTAATTTCATACAGGCCAACAGACTGGCACTAACACTAGCTAGATTTGAGTCACTTTCCAGTCCTCCCCTTTGTTCTGATTCAAGTGCAACAAACAGAGTTAAGCACAGTGCAATAGCCAGAGACAAACTCTGGACCAGAAGAGCCCAGGGAGGAAGTGCTTCTACCTGCACTGTGAGCAGTGGTAGCAAACACACGTATCATAGAATCATAGAATGGTTTGGGTTGGAAGGTACCTTAAAGATCATCTACTTCCAATCCCCCTGCCATAGGCAGGGACACCTTCCACTAGACCAGGTTGCTCAGAGCTCCATCCAACCTGGCATTGAACACTTCTAGGGTTGGTGCATGTCCTGTATAGAAAGTTCATTACCCCAAGTGAATGTGTGTTCATGAAATCTGCTTATTACTTTCTTTACTCATATTAGTTTAATGATAAGTAAAAGCAGACAACTCTGTCTCTTCTTTCATGGAATAGCTCAAAGAAAGAGGTATTACTTAAATTGCACGTGCCATTGACTCTTCTCCATTTTTTAATTTTTTTTTTTTTTGCTTCATAGTGAGTTTCAGAAGTTTTCTGAGAATGATTTAGATGAAAATTGTGCCAACAGATGAGTGATAGAAGAGCTTGTGCGTAAGCAGCACCTAATGTGCCTGTGACTCCTCTTCCCCACTCTCAGAAAATGTGATTCAGAACATTTGTGGGGTGGAGGCTGCAGAAAATTTCTTTTAGGCTGCTGGAAAGCAGAGTCCTGCTGGCCTTTCCAAAGAACTGGTTTTCTCATGGCGGCATTACCCCCCCCCCCCCCC
>VXBX01005108.1:87042-97129 GCA_013400415.1 Scytalopus superciliaris
TAGGGCTTTTTCCTCTTCTTTTCTAATTTCTATCAAACCTCTATCTCTCTCTTTTAATCCTTTCTTGGTAATTTCATGTGTCATCCCACTTCAGTGTTAATCTCTCTCCCCCTGCCCCATTTATCCCTGAAAATAACAGGTGTGTCTAACTTTTGATTCAAACACGTCTTCTTTTAGCTTGTTTTTTTTTATCCTTAGCAAAAATGAATTATGAAAACATGCTGCATTTGTCTGTCTGGTGATCAGTTGTCCTGCCAACACTGTCCCCAAATATTTCGACATGTGAGCCAGTTTCATCCAAGCTTGTCAGAAATGTAAAGATAAGAAAAATAATAAACCCCTATGAGCTTTGTGAAAATAGTTGGTCAGGTAGAAGAGGCAGAAGGTTCATGCCCCATCAGGGGGGAAGCTGATGGGGAGTCATGTTGCTTAGACATCAGAGAGTTCAGAAGAGAGCACAGACTTGAGATACAGATCTGCAGGAAGCCAAGTTTCATCATCTCTACTGCTCATGGAGCTAGGCATTTAATTTCTCTCTCCTGAGAGAAAAATTGAACTATTCTTTACTCCCAGGGTGTCATTGCTGTGTTGGAATATTTTATTTATTTATTGCACTGGCAGTTATTATTAATTTAGGTTTTGTTGTTGCTGCTTATTGCATAAAAGACTTCTGACTATGACCTCTATAATGTGGAGTCTGCCACCTGAGTTTTCTTCACTCTCTTTTTATGTCTGTTCATGTATCAGAGGGGAAATAATGGCTGTGGTCCTAAGTGGGGAAAATAACTACGAATGGATTAGGTAGTATCAAATGGACTGAGAGAATGAGATAACCAGCCATAACAGGGCTGAGGTACCCAACACTAACCACAGTAAACCTGAAATTTATTTGCAGTAGAAATGAAAGTCATAACCCAGAGAGGAAGGTAAAAGGTAGATGGTCTCAGATTGACTATGGAATAATAGTCCCATTATTTTTTTTCCTTTTTTTCTCTCTCGCTTAAGAAATCAACATCATGTCTTTTTCAAGACATAATTTGAAGATAAAAATAAGTGATTTTGTTGGCATAACATCTATTTCCACTGAGAGCTGGATCAAAACAGATTAAATAGATATCATCTTTCTGGAAAACTCAGATTAAAATCTACTGGCTGTCAGTGTCTTCCAAATAGCAGCACAGGTTATAGAGTAAGTCCTGTTTTATTCCTTTATAAGTTAGCGAAGGTAGCTATGAATTTACATGCTTCCTTTAATAAGGTCTCTAACTTGTGCTTTGGCAAGAGGTGGCAGTAAAGCTGCCAGAGTTATGGGGACATATCTCTATAGTTCTCAGCAGACAAACTTTCAGCCTTCATGGTCTCAGACTTAGGACCAATAACATCTAATATCTACAATTTTCATAAAGTTTTGAGGCTTTAAAATGCTACAGTAATTACTTTATTCTGCCTCAAGATATTAATGGTAAGTTTGCAATACTTTGCACATGGAAATAATTTTGCAAGAGGAGCAGAGTGACTCCTCCTGCACACAACTGATTAATGAGCTGAGGTTATCTCTTCCTCAGATTTTTGGCTTCTTTCATGTGGTATTTTTGTAGCCAAGCTTTTTTAGCACACTGCAAGGGATCAAAATAGAGGTAGGAAACAGGCGTGTTAGTGGAAGAAAAGGTGAATTACATGGTCAAAGTTGAAAAGAAAAAATAGATGGAATAGTTTCCCTGTATTTTGGAATTTTATTTATTTTACAGAAAACTCCTTTTGGGGAAGAAAGATGGGACTATGTCAAAGCATCACATTGCCAGTTTTCTCCACCTGTGACTTCTATATCCATCGAACCAAACTATTCAAAATTCAGTTGTCTGAGGGGAAAAAGAAAAGAGAGAAAAGTGGGAGTATATTCAAGTTTTAAACGTGTTTCTTTTGGCTACAATGCAAAAATAAAATCTCAAAAATGTTTGTGATTAAAAATCTTTAGAGCATACAGCTCAGGTAAATGGTATATGGTGGTTTTGCTTAAATTTCAAAGAAAATATTTTGAATACACAAATTTTAACTCTTTTCCCCCCTCAAATAAAAGCATACAGCAATTTTTAGCAAGTCAATATTAGCCACTGGATGGCTGGAATCATTAATTGAAATATTTCTCACTTGCTCTACAAAGAAGTCTTTAGATGGCTTTGATTGCATCTGTGAAGAGCATTCTCTGAAATGGATGAGTTGTAATCTCTGCTCCTCCTTTCATCTTCACGAGAACGGCTACTGCACGCTCAGAGCTTCAAACAGCCACTGCTGTCACTTTAAAGAAAATATGACCAAATTAACTGCATAATTTATCAAGATGTTATAAAAATTTCAAGACAAATTTTTGAAGAATTCTTTGACTCATGGCCTCTCTATTACGAGCTAAGTTTTATATGATATTGAATACAGTTTAAACTATTTGGAGACAAGGTAAAAAAAAGAAATTATGGATTACCTGGGACTCTGCATGGCCAGACATGTTCCCCTCTTACATATCCCTTAACATTTCACATGATTATCAACCAATAACTGTCAGCCTGTTCTATATCTGTCTATTTATTTGTTATTTCACATCATCATGAGGCAAATTCCCCTGCCCTAGTGCTGCCCAAAGGTGGAACAAAAAGGCAGACACATACTTTTTATTTTGTTCTGCTTGGAAAAAGAAAAAGGAATTATCTCTGGGCTAAGAGTGACAGGATCAGGCAATATTGTAATGGTTGCAGTCAAAGTGGAACCACTGAATGTGTCATTTTGTCAGTGTGTACTGTCTGAAATGTGTCTAGCTTTGAAGCTAAAATAAATCCACTAGGAAAACACAATTTTTTACCTTAAAAATTTTTCTGGATGTTAGTAATCCAGAAGACATTTTTTATCTCAATTTTAGCAATCATATCAAGCTGATATAAAGGTTTACCCACTATTGTACATACTTACAATAGCTATTGTTTATTCAGAAAACTTCCTTCTGCTCAGTGATTGTGGGAAAAATATAAATATATGAGGTCTATATAACCACCATGTTGATGTGAGCATTAGTTGATACCTCCCAGAAATATATTAATACCTTTTTATTGATATAACTGTCTCTGTCTGGGCAGATTTCAGTAATTTAGTTAAATTAGTGTTGCTATCAAGACAGCTAAACGAAGGGGGGAAAGTAAATGCTAGACACAGAGAACAACAGGTAATCTCTGTTACTGCTTTGAAAACTGCTGGCTTTTCCAATCAACAGGACATTTCTTTGAACAGAGTAGGCATTCTTTCAAAACCTGCAGTAAATGGAACATCATTTTTATTGATAATGATTCTGTTTGATTTAGAGAACTCTACTGTTTTGAGAGCTGGTTCAGAACTTGCCAGTCCTGTCTCCATCAACCTTACATTTCTCTGCAGCAAAGACATTAACTGAGTCCCATAAAGTTAATATTTAAGGATCTTGGGAACCATTCCTTCAAAATTTTGCATGAGCTTTTATCAGTAGCAGCATTTTTTGTCAAGATGTACTTGCAGTACAAGACAGGGATGATTTTCCCATTGGAAACAAGGAAGCTTTAAATTCTTTTTTTTTATATTTATTTTGCCCTTGATAAAACACAATGTTGTTTAGGCTTCGTGTAGGCTACATTTTCATCCCCTGGGAGCACCCAGACCTGCAAAACAAGAAGTATGGCACTAATTGACTTTTCTTGTTTCCTTTCAAGTTTCAGCATCGTGACTCTGCTGGAGCATCTGGACGTGACTGTTTGTTCTCACTTCTGCCGGGGGACTAACTCCCACATGCTCTGCCTCCCCTTGCCCCTGCCTGATTCCTTTTCACCCCCCTCCCAGAAGTCACTTTACCTGAGAAATGGGAAAGCCATCAGCACATCCTGCTGCTCCCAGGGCCATTTGCAATCTGCCTTTGCTCTCAGAGGTGGGTGGCATCTGCTTTCTTTCATGGGCTTGTCAAAAAGCAGTGGGCAGAACCAGCATCTTCAGCAGAGTCCTCTGCACCCCCCAGGTAGGTCAGAGGAGAGGTGTCCCTGTGCTGTGCAGGTAACACAGATGCAGGGCCATGCACGAGAAAGGACTAATGGGAGGTGGTGGATGATGGAGCAGTGGGAGCAGAGCTGAGGGCCACCCACACCCAGCCTGCTACGCTGAGGGAGGACTTGAAAGGCTGTAAAATCCCACATGGTTGGTGAATGCTGGCAGAGAAGGGGAAAGGCATCCAGCTGTCATGGCTGGTCCCTCTCCCAAAGAAAAGAGTATAAATTATGGTTATGCTTTGAGAATGACTTATTGTTGTCCTGTTTATTTGCCTGTTAGAGGCATTTTATTTTTCTGCATTTAATAAAAGTATTCCTCGGTAAGACATTTGTTTCCTGTTTGCTGGTGGGGACAGTTTGCTCACTGAGTCATTTGCACTGTTTATTGCACTGGAATAATTTTCCCTGGTAGCTGGGTGAGGATTTGAATGCTTCTCTAACAGTGATTTACCCTTAAATGTAGACCACCTATCACCATTTCCACTCAGGTCTTAGTAAAAGGGTTATGAAATGGCTCATATCAGCCACAATCCCCAACCTGGCCTTTGGTGTTTATCCAACACCTGTTTAAGAGGCAGTGGTTGCTATTGACTGCCAGACTCATTCAGACTCAAAGTGACAAGTGGAAGGAGAAAGGCTGTATCCTTCTACCAAACTGAGGATGGCAGTCCATGCTGGAGGAAGGTGTTTGGGAGACAGCCAGACCCAACACCTTTGAAGGTCAACTTTCTCATGTGCCTAGTCCTGCTTTACCTGCAGAAAGGTTTTCAGTGAAACATCTGAAAAGAGTATGTTAATACCCTTTCACAGTATGACGGAGATTTAAATCACAGATTTTATTTTTTTATTAAACAGATGGTTGTTGAATTTCTACCAAAGCTTCTAAAACTCCTTAGAATTTCAAAATCAGTTTTAGGCTGAAAAAAATAAATCCAACAATGAAGGAAAATATTAAAATCCTCCCCCACGCCCTCCAAATAAAAGGAAAGAGGAAAAAAGTGATACATCACTTTAATATTAAAGTTAAAAGGCTTTGATGGTGAGGAGAACTTTGCAGAAGAGAAAATGATGGGGGTGACAAATCTTTAAAGAAGGGAAAATGCAGTGCTATTTTTAAAATTCTTTTATTCTTTTCTGATTGTGGTATTTTACAGAGCCTTACAGATGACAAAGCAGCTGCTTCCCCTGAGTCTGACAGTGCTTTCTCCACACACCACTGGGCTGTTTTTTTTTTCTTTTTGTGTCACATTGATCTTCCCTTGTGCTGTCTTTAACATGCCATTAGGAACCTCTGGCTGCCAATAGTGAGGAGGGTCAGGTTCTTGTGGGTAAACTGCCATTAGGCTCTTTCTGACATGACTTATTACAGTCAGTTCCAACTCTTTGAAGATATTTTGAGAGGTAAAATTACCTTATTATTGTTTTTACTACTTGTACTGAAGGAGTTTATTAGGGGCCCCTGTCCAGGTCTATCATATAGGTGTTGTACCAATGGAAATTAAAAGGTAGCCCCTGTCTAACAGAGCTTGTGAGACATTAAAAAGGCAATTATTATCCCCAATTTGCAGCAGGTACAGAAAATTTTCCACTGCTGCACAGAAAAAAAAAAAAAAAGGTGCTACAAGCTCTGAATAGAATTATTATGGGCAAAGGAGCATGATACTACATCTACCCTAAAATAACCACTGTCTTACAACCTCTAAGGTGAAGTGATGTGTTAAAACAGTAATACCAGGTACGCACAGTGGCTAACACCTGAAAAGAGTTACTCAGTCATATGAGCCAGCATGGCATCTCTCATTCATACTTAAGATGTTTGTCACTGCCCCTGGTCATCCTGGAAATTCAAGATAGCCTGCTCACCTGTTTTCAGGAGTACACCATTAACACTTGTTCTGCTCAATGCACTGCAAAACAACTTCTGTGAATGTGTGCAAAACAGCTTTATTGTCTCCCCTTGGGTCATCCCTTAAAATAGCCCTCTGTGTCTGTAATTTCTGCCAAGATGTGGTGACAGTGAGGCCACTGGCTGTGGATGCTGTTGTCTATCAGACCAATCAATACTGTCTGATGGGTTCTTATCTGCCTGTAACGGCCTGTTGTGTCTTCCCTGAGGCTGTGGGTGGCTGGGGCAGCATTTCCAACCTGTAGGACACTTCATGCAGCAGAAACATAGTAAATGTTGGTTTTCTAGGTCCTGGGGCAATACATACATTAATAACAAATAATAATAACAGCAAGCATCAAGAAATCTTTTTTCAACTGCATCTCTATGCTTGTATGCTCAAAAACGCTTCCTCTGCCTCCCGATTTCTGCCACCCTGAAACACACTTAACAAAGCTTGCCATATACGGGAGCAATTTGTAGCCATTGATATTAAGGATGCCTGTGTTTAATAATTGAAAAGAATTAGCATAATGCTTGACTCATTGAATTTCTGTGAGGAAACAGTAACCTCCAGTGGTCGTTTAGAGTCCAGTCATGTTCTAACGGAGCTCAGCAAGTACAGTATTAGCTCCTTAATTTATACCTGCCTTTAAAATTTTCCTTGAAGCTCTAAATTATACATGTATAACCAATTTCTCATACAACACACAGATGCTAGAGCTGCACTCCTTCAAAGGTTTGTTTTGCACTTATCTACCTTTTCCAAGGGCCTTAAGATCTAGAAGTAAAAAATACCTGTGAAAATGAAAAATAATATCAATTTTTAGTGAAAGGTGAAAACTTTTTGAAGGAAACAGTACCATGCAGTGTCTGAACTTGGCTTAGGGGTGTCATCTAAGTGCTATGTGAATAATCTTTTTTAAGTGGGAGATAACCTTCAGTTAGAGGGAAGGGTAAGACTATTTTCCTATACATTTTATATTGGTTAGAGGTTGGAGTCTGAAGTGAGACAAGGATTTAGGAATTGGTCTAATTTGGCCAGTCAGCAATCATAGGGAACAGGGGTGGAAGGGACCTTGGGAGGACTTCCATTCTGTTTCCTTCAAGGCCAGGCTAGCTCTAGTTAAACTGTGTCACTCCTCAGCTTCCTTCAGTCTGCCATCCCACAATCCAGAGGGACAGGGAAGTCTGACAAAGTTTTATGTCCCCTTGTGGTTCCTATTTATATTAAAGACCCTGAGTGATTATGGTGTGGTACTGGAGCTGCTGTGTTTTGCTGATAGTGGAAGGATTGCAGGAACTGGCGTGACTGTTCACTTTCCTTCAGGGAAATTACTGCCAGAAAGCTCAGAGGCTGAATCTTCGGAGTGTACCTGGGGTTGCAACACATTAATCTGGACAAGCACAGCACAATTAGCCTTTCTGTGCCTGGGTTTGTGAGGGGGTTGAGAGTGCACTGTTGAATATCACTTGGGGAAACACACGTCCTCTCCCGAGGTTTTTAATGTTGATTGTCTGCTGGGTGAGGTAAATTATTATCTCCATTTGATTAATGAGTACCATGCAAGTGTGTTTGTTTGTATTCATGCTAGTGAGTGGTTAGTGTCTGCATAACTACTCCAAACTGTTCAGAGCTTTGAGTAGGCCCCACCTGTCAAATGGGGAATCAAATATATTAAGGTGTCCTCCTTCTCCTGAGTAATTTTTTGAGAATGTGCCACTGTCAATGTTTGGAGCTGGGAGAAGGTTATGGCAGGGGGTGGAAGAGTTTGATTTAGGGATAAAGCAGCTGTGAGACATCAAAAAGAGAAGAGGGGAAAGTCTTCATGTGCCTGAGGGCCACAGTGAGCCTGAGTGCTGCCCTGAGGGTGGCACAGGAACATCCCACTCTCCTGCAAAATAATGGCTGGCCCACCCAGCACTGCTGCCTCCTCAGGTGCCTATGTGCTTCCTCCTACACCCTACCTACCCCAGGGTGGACCCTCCAGGCCCACGTTCTGCCCTGCATGGCCAAAAGAGTGGGAAATGGAGAGCAAAGCTCAGTGTAGCACTGGACAGCTGTGATGAGGGAGAGGGCGATGTCTTTGGTAACCCTACTGGAGAGATTAAACTGGAGGTGCATGCTCAGGGGGCTGGAAAGGCAAAGGCAGAGATCTTGTCTGATGGTGGGTAGCAAAGGTGACTGCTCCATCTATGTCTTTCTAGGAGATCTAGCTCTGTTACCTTATCCCTATCTCCTGCTTGGACAGTCATCTACTGCTTTCTAAGGGAAGTCAAGCTCTTGCCTCTCTCACCCAACAGTGAATCTGGCGTGCCTCTGCTGTGAAGCTAAATTCTGCTCATGCTGGTGTTGCCTGGAATACCTAGGAAGAAAACTTCCACGACAGGGCAAGGCAGAGAAAAATCCTTTACTAGGAGTTTAGCTATAGCAATCCATGACGTGCGTGCGCCCCCGATCACAGAATTCTACAAACTTATGATTCTACTTAATTTCCCTATCTAGAAAATATATCCAATGTCTAAGTAGCGTACCCCCCTGCTCTCTCTAGCCACACCCCTGGAAACATCCCCTTAGAATTGAGTCGGTGGTCCCAAGACCCCTCCTTCCTCCCCCCACCCTCATCTTCATCACATTACGTCTTCTATTTGGAGTTCTTCCAGTCCCCTCTAACCCCATCTCTATACTACGACTAAACAATATTGTATTTTGACTATAACATGTTCTAATAGCTATCTGAACACAGCCTGATATCTCCCCCTTAGCACAGAAACAGGCTTCAAGAATGTGACACACAGGTTAAAATCTAGCTTAAGTATTTGGTGCAGGGGTTATAAACTACTTTTTAAATGCAAAAGACTATTAAACTATATAAAACTACATTAAAATCTACAACTATACTAAGGCTTATGGCAACACTGGAGAGACCACTTGGACTGAGGGCTTGCATGAGAACTCACACCAAAATGAGGTGGTGCTTAGCTGAAGCAGGAAAAAGAAAACACTAAGAAAATGAAATTTAAGGGATAGCAGATGAGAGTAAAAATAAAAAGGTAGAAAGATGGGATTAATATAGGAAAATAGGTAGCAAAAAGAGAAAAGTTAAAATATGTGTAATTAAAAAAGACAAAAGGCAACATGCAGCTGGTTTTACTCAGGGAGAAAGCAGAGGTGAAACAGATGAACTTGAGTGCTAGTTTCTGAGTCCTGCTGTCTTTCAATTAAGGATTACTTCTTATCTTTATTTTTTTCTAATGAGGACTGCAAACCCCAGTTGGGGATTTACCAGCCATTTCCCTTGATTTGTGTTGTTTCTCTTGTCTTTTCTCTCCATGACATTGTGATAGTTACTGTTTCTGCCTCTCCTTAAATGGGTCATTTGCAGGAAAATTGCAATATGTGCTGTCTGAGATACCAGTGAATTGAACACTCAGAAGGCAGTCAGTGATGCTCTCCTGAAAGGCAGATTCTGTGTCAAAGAAAGCAAAAAATGCTAGTGAGATTCATGGGGTGGTTGAGGATGTGCTCACTAGTGTAAACAAGAGGTGATGTATGGTTCAATTTTAAATATATATATATATATATTTTAAGTAGAAGTGTAGTTATCATTTGCTTTTTAAGTATAATAATGCCTATGTCATCTGGCAGGAAATTTAGGTTTTAATTCTGTAAATATGGGATTGAGGCTCCATGCTACTAGATGCTATCTGAACACTGGAAATATGCCTTCATATAGGTGGCCTTCTCTGAAATTATATACATCAGATATAAGCCATTGTGGAAAGAACAACTCAGTACAGTTGTAACCACTGCACACCTTAGTTGCAAATGGGAAGAAAGATCTAAGAATCAGCCTTTCTCTACTGTAAAGTAAAAAATACAACTCTTCTTCAAGAGTGATCTGGAAATGTACTGAAAAAAACTGATTATATTCATGTCTTGGGAAGATTCCCTTCCAGTGTCCATGGAAACCAATAAAAAGTATAGTTGTTACAAAGCTGAGTGTGAAAATCTCTTTGGACTACTACAGGAGTCCTATAGGCTTATCACAGTCCTGTTTTCTCTCTCTCTCTCTCTCTCTGTCTCTCCTCTCTCTCTCTTCCTTTTTTTTTTTTCCCTCCAAATTACTGCCTTCAGAATTTAATTTCT
>VXBX01005108.1:102286-117574 GCA_013400415.1 Scytalopus superciliaris
GAAATATGCCTTCATATAGGTGGCCTTCTCTGAAATTATATACATCAGATATAAGCCATTGTGGAAAGAACAACTCAGTACAGTTGTAACCACTGCACACCTTAGTTGCAAATGGGAAGAAAGATCTAAGAATCAGCCTTTCTCTACTGTAAAGTAAAAAATACAACTCTTCTTCAAGAGTGATCTGGAAATGTACTGAAAAAAACTGATTATATTCATGTCTTGGGAAGATTCCCTTCCAGTGTCCATGGAAACCAATAAAAAGTATAGTTGTTACAAAGCTGAGTGTGAAAATCTCTTTGGACTACTACAGGAGTCCTATAGGCTTATCACAGTCCTGTTTTCTCTCTCTCTCTCTCTCTCTGTCTCTCCTCTCTCTCTCTTCCTTTTTTTTTTTCCCTCCAAATTACTGCCTTCAGAATTTAATTTCTGTATATTAATGGAAAATGTGGAAATGATGGAAAATCAATACGGTATCACTGGGTATGAGGACATACATAAATATGACTTTCTTCTTGATTAGGAAAGATTTATGTCTTCTCAGACTCTGTTTCATCTTTTCACTCTGCACAGTTCAGTGGTAACATAAATAATATTAAAACAATGCACTGACTCACTTGCATCCATGTTTCTGTTTAGTTAAATTATTAATAAACAGTTGGTACAAAACTGATTTCAGCTAAATTTAGCAGTCTGCAGTGCATACATTTATATCTGATTTAGCTTTTTAGGGCTCCCTTTACAGTCAGTGTGGGAAAAGCAATCCCAAGGAATGATGCACATCATGAGTTTTAGGTGCATTCCTTAAATGAGATGAATTGTGCCCTAAAACACTCATTTTCCTCCAGCTAGGTCTGTTGCAGATGTCTTAATTTGAAGACATGAATCTTACCTTTTGTTCAGTTTGTGTAATTTCCGTGTGTACCTGGATCATCACTTATGATCATGTTTAGCCTGCGGCAGCTGAAGGCACTATTCTCCTGTGGCATGAGGTGCCTCAGAGAGTGATCTCCCTTCACGAGCACCCACTGGCTGGCAAAATAGCCAGTGTTTTTTATGAGTGTCCTTGGTTGCTTTTGTGAGGACATCTAATTCTGCTCATGCTGTGTTAAACGCATATCAGATTCAATCTTTTAAAAAAATGTGGCAGAAGGATGATCAATGTCATGACTCAGGTTTTCTGCATGTGGGAAAAGGGTTTGAGAAGCTCCTGCTGAGCAGGAGCTGGAGCAGAACCTGAGGCACTGAATAGACTACAGTAGCACAGGAGAATGCCCTGTGATTGTAGCTGTGTCCAGGTGTAAGCCATAGCTGGAAGGGGATTATTTTTTTTTAAATTGTGCTTTGGTGGAAGGTCTGTTAGTCAGCCTCATGTCAGTGGCTCAAGTCCTTTACTGGATGTAGCTGTTAATAATATTTACAATGCAGGGATTTATAGACGCATTTATTCTGGAGGAATCTAATCACTGCATTGCTTTCGTAAATGTAGCTGTATCAGAAGCAAACAGTGCATGAATTATATGTCTCGGCGGGATTGATCGTGCCCTTAGGAGCTAACAGCAGCACCCAGAGAACAATTACATTCTCCTGCTCCCAATAATGAAGTATTATTTAGAAACAGAAAGTCATTATGTAAAACTTTGAGAAATGATACAATTACATTACATTACACGTACTTTTGTCATAGGCCTTGCTTATTACATAAAATTTAAATGCCTTCTGAGAGAGAATTCTGTAGTGCTGGTTTCCTGCTCTTGTGCTCCAAGGCACTTTGCCTTTCTGTTAAATGATGAAAGAGGACTGTTTAGGATTGGAAATATCATACGCTCTGAAAATTCAAACCCCTCACTTATAAAAAGAAGTGCCTGAAAACAAGCAGTAATCATATTAATATTCAGTTAATTTAATATTAAATAACTTGTTAATTTGCCAGTGTCTATTTCATATTTTTGTTTACCAGTTTATTGCAGCAATATGTAACTCAAAGAAGTGAACACAGTCGTCATCATTATTTTTAAGGTTATCCATCCTGTATAGTCAGCCTGATTTCTTGGTAATTGTTTACAGATTTAAATTTAAGCTGTAAGTTTTTTCCTTCCAATTGCACAATAGTTAGTCTTTGTTTGCACATTGGTTTCAACTGATGTGTGACTTAATCTGTGTGATGGGAAGAAAAATGAACTGTTTCAGTGTAGTTTGTGCAGCATTCAAGTAGTCCCAAGACACAGCTCTGGTGAGCGGCTGAAACGTGGGGCTGGTGCAGGTGCCACCCCTGCCTGGGAGCAGAACTGGGAAGAAGGTAGGATTATGAATGGTTGGGATAGATCTGCTCTTCCACAAGCTCTTCTGCTTTATCTAGGGAAAGTGGGACTTGGGGAAAAAAGCTGACAGGAAATGCTAACACAGCATTTCCAGAAAGTTTCAGTAACACTCGTAGATCTTAAGGACCCGAGGCTGGAACCGCAGCAAACATGAGTTACTGCCTGAGCAACCTGGTATTGTCTGAGTGCATCTCATTGCTCTCACTAGTGGTTTTCAGTTACACAAGCTTTCCCATGTTAGGCATAAGTCATAGCAACCTTACTATAGCTTACAGGCTTTTTATTTAACCAGGACTCTGCCATAGTGTGAAAAGAGTTCAGTGCTGGTTCTTAAAGAATCTCTGAGGACTCCATAGGAAATAGGTGTATAAAATAGTTGCAGAGGCTCTGCCCTACGGAAAGAAAAGTAAGGAACAATTTTAAGTGCATCAACAGTCTATTTTTAAAAGGCAGTTACTTTCTGCACTCATGTTTCTGTCTCAGTAACTGATTGTGGATGATTTCAGGAAATGTGCTGCATCAAGAACTCACTAACAGTGAAAAAAGTCAACTAGGGTTGATTTTTTCACCCACCATCTCCTAGTATTTTCTAATGGGCTGTGTTGCATGTTGCTTTTTGAAATAAATTCTGTGGCAACCACATAATGCTCTGTGTGTGTATTTCCCTACTGGGAGAGTGGAGCTCCATAGGAAAAACCTGGGAGAAGTGTGGCACTCCAAGGAGATCTGATGAGACCTGGTTAATCATTTACATGTTTAAGATTTTCTCCTTCAGTCTTACAGCACAGAAGCACTGAAGTAGTTCCCCATCATAATTGATTACTTCAGGAGGTTGCTAAATGCCCACAGCACTGGAATAATACATAAAGCAGTCCACCTTGCTCTCCCAGGAGCTGTTTCCCAACATTTTAGTCACTAGTACTGCTGAGAGCTCTAAAAAAGTATTAAAATTTTAAATAGGTGGAAGCCCCCACAGATTTGTCATGAGAACAACATGGTTGCATTTTGACAGTATTTATCCTTTATTTCAATTATTCTCATGAATATAATGCCTTATTCCTTTCCAGATTCTATCCAAGCTAATAAATTGTTGTTAAAAGCATTCCATTGCAGAAGCCTGTCATTAGCATCTCACACTAGCTACATTTTTGATGTGGCAGTCAAACTGAATCAAATCATGCCCAGACACAATGTGATAGCTCAGTGACTGCCGTCTTCCCAGTCATCACAGGTGGTGACTTGGTATTAAACTCAGTCCTACTGAGCTCCTAACATCTTCACATTTGTTTTTAATCCAACCCTTTCCATGATCCCTAAGCACAGAGACAAAAGCTTTAGATACACTGTCATTGCCTAGATGCTGACTCTCTCTGTACACATCTTTGTTACCACATTTTGAAGGTCATGATATATTAGAAAACCCTCAGGTCCCGCACTGCTGGTGACTAACTCTGATACTCAGAGCCGCTCCAGAGGATGGACAGCCCTGAGACACAGAAAGCTGCTTCAGTCCCTCAGCTGTCAAGTGACGCCTGCTCTCCTCTGTGCCTGCTAAGTGTGAGATGGTCTTTGTTTCCTTCTGTGTTGTCTGATAAAATGCCTGTGTAATTCCTGCTTATTTCTGGGAAGCTGTACTGCATTTCAAAATTGCTTGCTCTTTTATGAGGAACAACAGTTTTCAAATTATGCAGTGGTTTGTTTTTCAGTCAAAGCCTTTGCTCCTGGCCACAAGTCATTACAAGAGACAATTCCCTTATGTTAGAAAGAAAAATACCCCAATCCACAGTTATTAGTTTTAGTGGTCGCAGTGAAAAACTCCAAGTCATGACTCAATTACTCCAATGGCAAATTGGAATGTAAGTAAAAACTATCCAGCCTTTATTTTTTAAAGCCCAAATTCTAAAAGAACTTTTAAAAAAAGATCTTCTGTCTGCCTTATAGCCTTTGAACACTTGTAATTGATAAAACTGATGTTGATAGGATAGTGCTACACAGAGCCACACACTCTTTGTGGACTGTGGTCTTCATTTTAACCCTCTCACATGTCTGTCCCTCCTAGGGAAGTACATTGTGTCTGAGGTAAACCTGTGGTTTCATTTAACAGTGCTAAAGCTTCAGATTCAAAAAAAAGGAATTTATAGACTGAAAAGATTCCTGAGGTCAAATAGTAGTGATACTTTCTTTTGCAGAAAAGATTATGAAAACTTGGACAGAAATGACATGGAAGATCTGAAGGAATCCACGTCATGAAAGATATTTTTAAAATAAGTTTGATAAACCCCTTGCTGGAAAGACATTGAGACAGTGAAGCATTTGGGCAGGGATGGACTAAACGAGATCTTAGTATTTTTTTCAGTGCTCTCTTTATTTTCTGCTCTGGGACTTTGTAAATGAGTTGTGAGTAACCCTGTGAGTCTGGGTTTTTTTCCCCTCTGAAGATAATATTAAATCAGAGACAATAATAATGTTTTTGCATATTATATCTATGTAACTACTTTCATTGATTAATTGTGTATATCATCAGAGGTGTAAAACTGGTTTTGATATCAAGCTGTTTTTCATAAAACCATTTTGATGTGCATCACTTCTGCACCTGATCTTAGATTGTTTAATACCTTCCTAAATGATACTATCTTTTGCTGGACATCATGTTATTTCTGTATTTCTGGTGACCCTTTGGTATAATGGTGTACAATTAGTGACTTGTCCAATCTTCTGAAAAGTCCTCAAGTGATCCAAATTGTATAAAGTCACATCCCCAGATAAGCTTCGTGGCTTATTTGCTAACATTTGTTTGGACACAACAATCCTTGTCTAAGCTAACCTAATGAAATCTGTAGAAATCCTGGGTTTAACTCTGGAAAAATGAGATGGAATACCTGGAAGATGGGGCTGTTTGTATGCACACAAACAGATTGCCATGACTTGCCAGAGTATCTTAGACTCTGTGGTAACATAAGGACTTAAAACTTCAGTGAATTGTGTGCTAATTTATGAGTCCAAAAGAAAAAGCAGTTTAAAATTTCCTGTGGCATCTGTTTTACAACAAAGGTTAATGCTGATTGAGAAAACAGCAAATGAAAATATTTCTTTTTTTGTTTTATAATAGTGGAGGTCTTGAAATCTAGGTGTGACAATACCAGAGAAATAGTTTTCATTTTCCATGTTGCTGAAGGGGATTGCAGTAGAGGAATAGCAGAAATCAGTTATAACAGTTGTTTTTATTAAAATGGCATTTGCCCTGCTGCTCTTTCACCCTTTATCAATCTTAACTGGATTAAAAACAATATCCAGTGGCAAGTATTCATTATTAAAATTATTTTCCTAGTATGTTTAGTGAGATGAGCATGTGCACCATGCCTTCTTTGATTGTAAAAATTATATGAGAATACGCATAATTGTTAATTACTTTCCTTTTACTTGTAAGATGGTATTAAAGGGAAAAACTATCATTTTCTTTTCTGCCCTGTGTGAAGACTGCAAGTCCGTTTCTCAAGAGGNTCTAGGATATTTAGAAAAGGTAGCATTATTAAAAAAGTTTTGCATGTTTAAATTCTAGTCTTATTTGTTTTACATGGTAAAAAGACCTAACAGTGAAAGACTTAAAGTGAAGAGTTAGAAGAGCAGACACCTATCTGCAGCTGGTGCGTAGAGAAGAATGGTGCCAAATATTGGATTTAGACATCACAAAGATAGTATCCCTTTTTGCTCCCAGCAGGAATTTTGTGATTGATCTCAGTGCTAATAGAATCAAACAGAAATACTGAAGGCATGTAGAAGTGGATAAAAGCAAAGAGGTAAAAGAACCAGACTGGCAAAATGGTACCTGCACTGATACAAAAGGATGGCAGTCCTTAGAATTAGACCTTGCATTGAAAAATGCAACACTGCTGTTCAAAATGTACAGATTACTTGCAAAAGGATTGATGTGCATAAGTGTTCTACCTGCCTCATGAATATATTAATAACTGGGTTATATAGATATGTATATGGATACAACTCTTTGGTGTTCTACGTAAAAGAATTGTTTGTCAGTAGCCTTTCTAGCAAATAAAAAAAAAAAATTTGCAGTATTTTGCATTAAAATAGACCATACTGTAATTAATCCAGCAAAATCTGTCCTAGGCTCAATGTGAAACAAGAAGTTCCACTCATGAGATGTTTTTTAATTTATCCTTTGGTGGCATACATCATTAACATTATTCAGCATTATGAGCGCAATAGTACCAACAATAAAAAATAATGCAGTAGCATTTTTATTTAAATTTAGTTTTGATTAATTGCCTTGTAAAATTTTACCAGAGAGGAATGGAAATCAGGTTGAAGCAAATGGCACTAAAAAAAGTAATCTTTGTTCAGTTCACATCCATAGAAAAGACTGAAAGAAGCTTCAGTGGAAGGCTTTTAAATAAGAAGTGACTTTGTCTGGGTGTGAAACCTCCTAGAGTAGAAGGAAACCTGTAGGCAGACTTCTTTCTCTTTTGGGTCTTAGAAGAAAACCCATGTGATACAGATCTGAAAGATGTGGAAATCCTTACCAGGGAAGAATAAAGGATTTGTGATTCATTCCATTTACTTTAGAAACATTTTGGAATGAGTATTAGGCTCTAAGGAACCCAACTGTCCCCATGGAGGAGGAAGCTTCCTAACAACTTAGACTAAATGTCAGCCTTAAACTTTCAGCCTGCTAAAGTTAGTGTTTCTCAATATAATTTAATGTTATTCACTCTAGTGTTAATTTATGCTTCACTGTCACATTTCTCTTGCAGCACAGCTCCAAGTATCATGTCACTGCCTGGCTGCCTCATCCAAGCCTCTAAACATAAAAGAGGAAGAAGCCTTTACTGCCTTAGGGCACAGAAACACCAGATGCCACATTTTGGCTGGAGGCTGTTTCCATGGCATTTGTTGTCTCATTCTCACCACATTCTCTAAATGATTATTGGACTAATTTTTTTTTTTTTTTTTTCAGAACTATGGTAGCTCCCACCTCTTCTGCCTCCGTACAAGAAAAAAATCTTTCCTTTGAAATCAAGAGAGAATGTATGAATGCAGCATGATTTAATGAATGATCTACTTTGGGAACCAGAGCCAGAGCAGCAGCCCTATGCAGGGTGGTGAGGACACTTGCAAGGCTGGATACCTTAGTCATGTGTAAAGAGCAGGTAGATGCAGCTCCAGGTATCTCTCTGATTTCTTTGGAACTGGTTTAGGTTTCTCTGTGCAGCACTGCATTGTGTCATGCAGATATATTGGTTAATATATGCCTAATAAGCACATGTGCTGAAGACAGGGTGGATAATTTTATGACAAGAAGTTTCTTAGAGGAACTGAGGAGCTTGTGACAGAGAAGCAGTCATTTGGCTGAAAAAATATATTTAAAATGGCACAGCATGTGTTTGAAAAGGGATGTTCAAACTGTTACTTAATCAGGCATCATGAAGTGATTGTTTTTGAAAATATTTTGGCAAGATCTCCTAACAAGTAACAGATAGCTTGCAATGCACTCCAGTAATAGTACGGAAAAAAAATAGTCTGACTTAATTACCAAGTTCACTTTCTTTGGAATTCCATATTTTGTTGGTAACAAGAGAGACAATGAACAGCATTGAAATAAATGGGTCCAAATCACTGAGACAAAGAGTAGTTTCCTTCCCTATATTAGGGACAGGCGTCTATAAGTTGGCCACAGACCCAAGGACAGCCTGTCTGAGGACTGGCTGAAACTACTGAAGTAGTTTACAACTTCCAAACTTAGGAGTCATGCTTAGGTGTGACATTTAGAATAGTCTCCTAGTGCTCCAGCTATGGCTGATGGTAATTCAGAGCTGGAGCCTAATTTAGATTCCTGAATTACCACCCAGAAGTACCTGTAGAAGAGACTTATCCCAAACCTTACCTTGGCTAGCCTTCAGCCTTAGTGGGGAGCTGCAGGTTAGGAACTGTGCCTATTTCCTTTCTCCCTTTTATGCCAACATTGGTTCTCCATATGTAGACTGTCTTCTCGATCTGCTCCTAATCCAGTGATTCTTGGCCTTAACATTCATAATTCAGGTACTAAACTAATTTTCTAAGCCTAAATGCAGATTTTCTGCAGAGAAAAACTTACTGAAAAGGCTGGTTTGAAAAACTCAGGAATCCGAGGAGAGTGAGTTGCTGGAACTAATTTAATGTACTTCACAATAGCTCCTGAATAAGAAATGATGACAAAGAAATAATATCAGTGTGGACGGTTGCTTCAGCATCTTTTTCTTACATAATGATAGCGATGTAGAAGTCAGGATCAGTCCTCTGTGCTTCTGAACCTGCTGCTCCTGTTCTTGAGGCAGTACTAATACTCCATTTGTACTGCTAATCGTAGGAATCATTATGCAGCTGAGTAGAAAAGGGCAAGATTACTGATTAACCAAAGTCATCTGTAGTTAGGTATCCAAAGGACGGAGAAGTCCTCTGGTCTTTAAAAGGATAGTTACTTTTTACTTACCCTAAGGGAGTCTTGCAGAACCTACATTTATTTTCCACTGTGCAAAGCAGCACTCCTTCCTGATGTGTCTATGTGCTATAATCTCATTAGAGAAGTACAGTTAATGGTAGGCCGGATGAGAGATGAAGTCCTCCTGTGAAGATGGAGTAAACAGCCCACCACACACTTTGGTGCAAAGGGTTGTGTAGGAGGAGCCAGGATTGACGTGTTCTTCACAGCAGCTTAATAAGAATCCAGCTAGGAAAGGCTGAAACACATGGGAATTGATGCTGAATCAGAAAATACAGAGTGTATTTCTCCCACGAAAGGCAGTCTTCTGAGAGGGAATACCTAAATTTCCTGTCTTGCATGCTGGAAGGGAATCTAGAAGGCAACCTGACTTAAGCTAATGATTTCTCATCAGATTCCCCTGGACCTTTCAGTGTCTCAGTGTTTTTCTCTATTTGTATTCATTTAGTGAAGGCAGCTGGTAGAATGCATGCGTGTTTGCACATGCACTGTCATGGGAGACAGACTGCACCATAGTGTGAGGGCCAAGGCAAGCTGTGACCATGCTGAGCTGTCTGTTGTGCAGCTGAAGAATGGCTTGTTAATTGACTACAGTTGTATTTAACAACTCATTCAAAAGAATTCAGAAACTGGTTTTTTTCAACTGGCATATTTGCTTCCCCAATGTAGATTTCAATTTTTCATCAATTTACTACTCATTTTTTCAGCATTCTTCTTGATTTTTTTTTAAATCAGCCAAAGCTGACAGCTGTTCTAAGCAGGTGGGAGGCAAACTTATTACTCCTATGCTGTCAGCACTGGAGTCTATGTGTTTAACAGTATATGCATACATATATTTATTTACATACACACATATTTCATTTTACAGCATGAAATTATAAGGCAAGAATTGGTCACTTAATGCATCAAAATGCTCTGTGCAACTATTGCACTATATCATAAAAGCAATACACTGTAAATCATCTATATTTGTTTGTATGTGACAATTTATTTAAAGCTGGAGTCTAACATACTTCAGTTTCAAACTGAACTTGTGTTGAGTCCCCATAGTAAATGAGAGTTTCAAGGTCCTGTGATTTTGACTAGCATAGAGTGTGCAGTCTTTCAGAACTTGCATGCATAAAGAAAAGCAAAAATAAGCAGAAATTTTCTGTAGTAATGTTTCATTATCCATCACAACTTTTTTGTCTCCCATCACACTTCAATGCCCTCTGGACTCCATGAGCTGCTGCTAGACTCCAGTTTTAGCTCTTGCCCCTCTTTACAAATACTTCCACAGTGTGGACTGAACCGTAACTTTCATTTCCAAAGGAAGTGGTGAGTTGTGCTCTGAGCACTTGCTGTGCTGTTCCTGCTTCCAAACACTCACCCTGCAGCAAGGAAAGGGGAGAGAGAATGCAGCTAAGTCCCCTTGTGTGTTGGTCAGTGACCAAGCACCAAGAAGAACTGCTCTGCACTTCCCAGATCTTCTACATCTCATATTTTCTCCACCTGATGAATGGGTGGAATTTTATCATGACCATTGTATTGTATTATTCAGCCCACTTGTTACATTTTCTCTACTGATAACAGAGAAGTTGCTCCCAGCATCAAACTTTATCCTCCCCCAGTTTTTAATCAGGAACTACTACCAAGACCAGAGCAACAGGTTGTGCGAGTCCATGTGCTGGTCTTGTTGCTGGAATGCCAAACGTTGGTAATCCACGTGAAGCCTTTGACTCTCTCGGCAGGTTTCTTTCAAATGGTTTACTTTCAGATGTGCTTTTCAAACATGGTCATTATATTTTGACGATGTATAATTGCCCCAAATGTCTCCCCTTAACTTTACTTTCATCAAAAGCTTCTGACACACCAGCTGATACTTTCATTATCATCACATGATGATATCCACGGTCAGTTACGCTTTTTCTTATGGATTGGAGAGATCAGTGATTGGAGACAGTTCTTGTCTAAGGGATAAATGTCAAAAGACTTTTGCTGATGGGTTTCTGATAAAATATTTCAGCTTGACTGGATTCAGGCATGTGCCTGTGCCGCTGTGCTGGCTGACTTTCAAAGCTCTTGAAAAATGTGCCCGTGACTCTGAGTTCTGTGCCAATTCTCTAGCTGTTCTGCAGGTCAGAAGGGCAAGTTTCAGATGTTCTGCTCCCCACGTGCAGAGTTGTAATTCGTAGTGCAGGCCAAGTTAGTAACCCGATTAATTTACTTATACCTGGCCTTCAGCCACAGAGTGCAAAACATGAATCCTGAAGGAGGTGTCAGTGAATTTGCTTATGAAACACAGGGCACAAACTGACAATTTTCTAAAACCTAAATTCAATATCAGTATTGATTGGGATGGGGAGGAATGCTCAATGCCCATGTATAGTTAATAATTAGTATAGCACTACAGAAGCCACCCCTAGCGAAAAGCCATCATGACTTAACTATTTACTCAAAAATTTAGGTAGGAATAGAAATGTGTACTGTGAATTTTAGTGTCTAATTCTCCAATTATGGTGAAATATTAAGAAAAAAAAGCCACCTTCAAAGATTTGTACATCCAGTGCCGTCTTAACTGTTTCCTTTGCTTGAGAATAATTTTATTTTCCTTCAAGGGCAATACTTTGTTGGTCCTAGGCATTTTTTATTACCACAGTGACTTTCAGCGATGTGTGTTCTTTAAGATGAGTAAACACAAGTATTTCTGCTGCCAAGATAAACTGCGTCTTTAAAATCCCAATTTCCAAAGTATTGCACCCTCTTGAATTTGCATATACATACATATAAGTATACATGCAATCCCCTAAATCCTTTTTGACAAGCATTTGATTTTCTTTTTGAATTTTTCTTCCTGTGCAATGAACATTCTAAAGGCATCGACTATGAATACTTATTCAGTAGGTCTTAGGTTTAGCTCAAAGGAATCTGAACATTTTGGAGCCAAAAATACAGAAGGTGACTGCTTCTGGGAGAAATGGACCGTGTGTAAAGCATAGCAAGAGGTTAATTCTTTTCTCTGTCACTGGCTAACTCTCCAAACTTGGACAGGTTTGAAGCCAAGGGACTGGCTTATTATAGAGGCATGCTGAGCTACCACCTGTCTGCTAAGACATGTCTCTTAGCTTATCTCATTTGCAAAGTCAAGCATATTAGTCTAAATGACCACAAATGTGGTGAAAACACAGGACAAGAAGACAGTCTGCATCTGCAAATTTCAGCTTGCTGTTTAATTCAGGACCATGGGGGCTCAGAAACTCCATGGAAACTCATAAGGAGGATAGATTCCTGTAAAGTGTCAACAAACAGGCACTGCTAAAAGACAGTGAGCCCTCTGTACTTGCACAAACACAGAGAAAATCTTGTATAATGAGTAATAAGACTTACATAGCTGTTTTCAGGCTTTCTGTTGTAGGCCTGAAGAGAGGACAAGGATCCTTCCCATCTTAGCCTAAAGCATTTTGTATCATCCGGTATTGACTACTAAAGGAAAAATGTAGTTTTGCAGCTCTACAGAACTTTAGAGCACCCATAACTTAAATACTGTGGGGAGTTTCATGTTTGCACCTCAAAAAGAACAGAATGGACTTAAAAAAATACAGGGAAAACCACTAAAATGAGTAAGGTGATGAAGGAGCTGCGAAGTAACTTGGGACTTCAGCTTGGGAAGGCTTTGGGGTATATGGCTGACATTTACAAAGGTTATGGTGAATGCAGAATTGTATTCTTGTTCAATACAAGAATTCGGGGAAGTCATTGAAACTGCTGAGAAACTATTTTAAAGCACATAAGAGAAATTATGTCTTTAAGGAGTGGGTTGTGACCTGGAATGCATCTCAGTGGAAGTTAATGGAGGTGGAAAGTATCAGCAGCTTCAGGAAGAGACCAGAGAAGAAGGAATGCAGTTACAGGTCCATGAACAGATACTAAAGGGAATGGGCAGTATTATCCTGTAATTGATGTCAGTGAGGGAATACAGAGAGCTCATTTTCCTAGTGTTCTCATAGTCCTAGCTTTCATATTCCTCAGAAAGGAATTTTCCAAGGAATCAGTTAAACAATGATGGCTTTCTACTTGAGACTGCCTCTGCAGTGCTACACTAATTATTAAATATACATATTTATATGTGTATATAAAAGTGAAAGAGACATTCTTCATAAATGTGTGTGTCTGGCAGGTTGGTCCTGTTGTCTTTTCAGACCCAAATTCAGGTAACTCCTGTGGAAATGATTTCACAGTAATGACTCTTTGATCAAGTTCAAAGTTACTGTTTTGTGGAAAGGCTTATTTCTTTCCTTGGTTCTGTTTTTGCACAGGTGTAATTGTGCTTGGTTAGTTCAAGCTGGGCAGATGTTGTCAGATGACTGTGACTTAGACCCAGACGGAGTGACCCAGATGGTCCTGGTGATCTGCCCCTAGGCATGATTGGGCTCAGGCAGGTACAACAAGAGGTACCTTTGCACACATAGATATAGATGTATCCATCTCTGCCTGTGTGCATGTGTGTGAATTGATTATGATGTGAATGTTATCTTGAATCTATAATTAAATCACTATTATAATAAATCCTGTTAAATCACTTTATAAATGTCAAATTAATCAATTATTAAGTTCTGCTAAACCCTTTTGTACTCTAATCTTTTTGCATCTATATCCTTTTCACCCCTCCCTGGTCTGCCTGTAAATCATTTTAAATTGATTTCCCTTTGTATGCTTCATCTATGTAGTAAATAATAGAGTGAACCTTGCCACTGAACTCTGTTAAGTTGCACTTCCACAAATTTATTTTAAAACCTGCTTTTCGCCAATACGTTTGATTCTCTAAGCAGCCCAAACCACCCATTCATGACAGAACTGTCTCAAAAGAAGGGCCACAGCCTTGCTACTTGTGGTGGGACAGGTTAGTTTTATGAGGTGGCACTCTTATGAGTGTGTTGTGGGAAGATATCATCTGTTATCTGCATCTACTTTGATTTAAGTTGCTCGTTGGTTTGCACCATGAAGCTGGAAGAAGCAAGAGGGCTGAGAAGCAGGGCCAGGAGCTGGGCAAAAGGCCACAGGCACTGGCCATATTTAGATTCCTGGTCATGAGCTGGACCAGTCTCCAAAGCTTGTTTTACTCTGTCTTCCTAATAAGAGAGCTTTATGACCACCTGAAACTGCTCCACCCCACAAGAGTTTATGAAGGGAGAAACAGTTCTTCTGTTTGGCTTTTGCCTTCCCTTGGCTCAGATTTGTTATGCTCACAGGTGTTTTTTGAATAGGTTTAATAAAGGCTTGTAAGTTCACCTTCAGAGTGTCAGAATCTCATTGAGTTTGCAATGTTGGAATCACTGTGCAATACGCCTAAAATCTGAATGTGGAGAACAAACCAGGAATTCTTCCCCCTGTGCTTTCTGGCTGCAGGGGACATGTGCCAACACAGTGTGCTTGCACAGGGTACCCCTGGGCAGTCTCATCCTGGAGGCAAGGAAGGTCCATTTACAGCACTGGATGAAAGCCAGCATCAGGAAGAAGCCACGACAACTTATGTAAGCACGATCTACAGCCTCCAGAGAAATGCAACAGGAGTTCACCCTCTTGATCTCCTGTAATCACACCCCTGTAATGCAGTCTAAAAATGAAAGACAAATGACAGCTCCCATGTTGTGCTGCTCATCTCATGGTGAAGACAAGCACTGAGTAGCAGCTGAATTTTGATGGACAGATTTCTCAGAAATAAGAGGGTAAGAACCCAAACTAATAGCTTTTTTTTTTTTGAAGTTATATGGGATGAAAGCATGGCTGTGAGTATTTTTTCGTCTGAGCTCAGCTTTCTGTAGGTGAATATGATTATTCCAAGATTTGAGGCTTGTATCATTCATACTAGCAGTGGGCTGAAATCAAACAGCTCATAGAGTCACGCAGAACAGGATAAATGATTTCAGGTTAACATCTAATGGCTGTCTCTTCTTCACATTCCCAAAGGGCTGGGAAAAGAAACCCCTATGAACCTTTCCACTGTATTTGCAAAGATTATTTCTGTGTCTCCACGGGGCCTGAAATATTTGATGAGTGCTTAAAAGGTACTGTCAAAATGAAATGTACTATTGTGTTTAATTCTTTAGATCACACAGCATTATTTCTGATGCCCAACTGACTGATGTGTAGAACTAACTTGCAGTGAGACTACTGATGTCAAAGTACACATATAACAGTTTTTTTCAGGAATTTAGATTTATATGAGTTTAAACATTGTTAGGTTGTTTGTGTTTTTTTAAATTATCCAGGCTTATATAAATTTAGAAGGATTTGCATAAAATTAAAGTGCATTCATACGGTAAGAGAGTGTATACATATGGGGAAATTTGAGATGTTTACCTAAGACCTCACAATTTTGACTGGTATTTTGTAGTGAAAACAGCCCACAAAAAAGACCAGCAACAGCATATTTCAACAGTGTTCTTAAAAACATTGATTTGATGACCCCTTGTTTTCTACAAGATTCCCCCCCCC